>JBBPBX010076718.1:2104-17044 GCA_038048925.1 Garcialebias charrua
TTTACTGTTTTTTGTTTGTTTTTATGTTTGCACAGCCGGCTGGTCGGCTGCTATGTTGTATTTTAAGTGCTTTAGAAATAAATGGTATGGTATGGTAAATTAATTAAATAGGTGAAGGACCAGACAAAGTGCAGTCTAAAGACCCCTTCTGATGAGTAAAACAAATGGATTAAGTGTTCTCTCGCCTGGACGTGGGTCACCGGGGCCCCACTCTGTAGCCAGACCCGGAGGTGGGGCACGCTGGCGAGCGCCTGGTGGCTGGGCTTTTACCCATGGAGCCCGGACGGACACACCCCGAAGAGGAGACATGGGTCCCCCTTCCCATTGTCTCACCACCTGTGGGAGGGGCCAAAGGGGTCGGGTGCAATGTGAGATGGGTGGTAGCTGAGGGCGGGGACCCTGGCGGTCTGATCCTCGGCTACAGAAGCTGGCTACTGGGACGTGGAATGTCACCTCTCTGGTGGGGAAGGAGCCTCGTGTGTGAGGTTGAGAGGTTCCGGCTAGAAATAGTCAAACTCACCTCAACGCATGGCTCTGGAACCAGTCTCCTTGAGAGGGGTTGGACACTCTTCCACTCTGGAGTTGCCCCTGGTGAGAGGCGCTGAGAAGGAGTGGGCATACTTGTTGCCCCCATCTTGGTTCCTGTACGTTGGAGTTCACCCCGGTGAACGAGAGGGTAGCCTCCCTCTGCCTATGTGTGGGGGGACGGGCTCTGACTGTTGTTTGTGCCTATTCATCAAATGGCAGCTCAGATTACACACCCTTTTTGGAGTCCTTGGAGAGGGGGTATTGGAGAGTTCACATCCTGGGGACTCCCTTGTTCTACTGGGGAACTTCAATGCTCACGTGGACAATGACAGTGAGACCTGGAAGGGTATGGTTGGGAGGAACAGCCCCCCCGATGTGAACCCGAGTGGTGTTCTGTTAGACTTCTGTGTTCGTCATGGATTGTCCATAATGAACACCATGTTCAAGCATAAGGGTGTCCATATGTGCTCTTGGTACCAGGACACCCTAGGTCGTAGTTCGATTATCGACTTTGTTGTCGTCTCATCTGATCTGCAGCCGCATGTCTTAGAAACTCGGGTGAAGAGAGGGGCGGAGCTGTCAACTAACCTGGTGGTGAGTTGGCTCCGATGGTGGGGGAGGATGCCGGTCGGACCTGGCAGACCCAAACGTATTGTGAGGGTCTGCTGGGAACATCTGGCAAAGTCTCCCGTAAGATGGAGCTTTAACTCCCACCTCCAAAGCCGTTTACGCATTGGCCAGCCCTCAATGGCCCGGGGCTCCCCTGGGTGGCTCTGGGCCACCCGCGTTCATTACGCATTTGCCGCAGAGCCACCTTGAAGTGGGTGGGCAGTTCTCTGGAAGTGGGTGGGGTGCTCTCTTCACGTGGGTGGAGTGTTCGTGTTTTAAGAGAGGAGACTCGGCAAAAAAAAAATTGTTAGCTGGATATATATATATTAGTGTTTCTGCGTTTAATTTTTGTTAATAACTGATCACAAATCAGCTTATGTTACAACGTAAATAACACGAAGCGCACACCCATTTCCGCCTTTCAGCGCGACCTGAATGTCATTAAACAATAACTAATATTGTCTAACTGTTGCGCGCAGCCAGGGTTTTAAAATATAACGAATAATCTCTAACTTTTACGTGCAGCTAAAATGTCAAGAGGAGTGATTCCTATATGGGGAAGTTGGACACCTGAAAATCCAGTCCGGAGTATAGCTCAAAGCGTAGAGCACTGCTCTTTTGACCGGGAGAAGTGGGTTCGCTTCCCGCCTGGGACAAAGTTTTTTATTTTTTTATTGGAGTAAATAAAAAGGAGTTTGTTAACCAAACAAACTCCTTTTTATTTAAAAGAAAATGTGAATAAAGAAAAAAAAAGTAAAATGACTTTGTCCCAGGCGGGAAGCGAACCCACTTCTCCCGGTCAAAAGAGCAGTGCTCTACGCTTTGAGCTATACTCCGGACTGGATTTTCAGGTGTCCAACTTCCCCATATAGGAATCACTCCTCCTGACATTTTAGCTGCACGTAAAAGTTAGAGATTATTCGTTATATTTTAAAACCCTGGCTGCGCGCAACAGTTAGACAATATTAGTTATTGTTTAATGACATTCAGGTCGCGCTGAAAGGCGGAAATGGGTGTGCGCTTCGTGTTATTTACGTTGTAACATAAGCTGATTTGTGATCAGTTATTAACAAAAATTTAACTCAGAAACACTAATTCAGCTAACAATTGTTTTAGGGGTTTCTCGTTTCTGTAGTTAAATTTGAATGAAATTCAACCCTCGCGCTGAGGTTGTTTGAATGAGTCCCGCCCCTGCTGCAAACAACGAATCAAATGTGAGCAGTACATGACGTGAACTGGCTCTGTCGGGCTCGGCCCGATAAGAACCACGGTGAAGATGGTTCCAGAACAAGGGTGGATCCCGGGCGGAAAAGGTAAATGCGAAGACGCCGAACCCGGGTTAGAAGCTGGGAGAGCCGGGGAGGGCCGGCCAATGCGTAAACGGCTCAAGAGAGCTCTGAACATGTTCCAAGCGAGGTGGGGGACAGTGAATCCGAGTGGGACATGTTCCGCACCTCTATTGTCGAAGCGGCTTATCGGAGCTGTGGCCGCAAGGTTGTTGGTGCCTGTCGTGACGGCAACCCTCGAACCCGGTGGTGGACCCTGGCAGTGAGGGATGCTGTCAGGCTGAAGAAGGAGTCCTATTGGACCTTTCTGGCCTGTGGGATCCTGGAAACAGCTGATGGCTACCGGCAATCCAAACGGCATGCAGCTCAGGTGGTTGCTGAGGCAAAAACTCGGATGTGGGAGGAGTTCAGAGAGGCCATATAGAATGACTTCCGTACGGCTTAGAGGCGATTTTGGTCCACCATCCGGTGTCTTAGGGGAGGGAAAGCGGTACGCCACCAACACCATTTATAGTGCTGCTGACCTCAACTTGGGATGTTGTGAGTCGGTGGGCAGAATACTTCAAAGACCTCCTCAATCTTACTGGCACGTCTTCCACTGAGGAAGCGGAGCCTGGGGACTTTGGGTCGGGCTCTCCAATCTCTGGTGCTAAGGTCACCGAGGTGGTTAAAAAGTTCCTCGGTGGTAGGGCTCCGGGGGTGGATGAGATTCGCCCTGAGTTCCTTAGGGCTCTGGATGTTGTGGGGTTGTGTTGGCTTACGCGACTCTGCAATATTGCGTGGACATCGGGGGCAGTTCCCTTGGATTGGCAGACTGGGGTGGTGGTTCCCCTATTCAAAAAGGGGGACCGTAGGGTGTGTTCCAACTATAGGGGGATCACACTCTTAAGCCTCCCTGGTAAGGTCTATTCAGGGGTTCTGGAGAGGAGGTCCATCGGATAGTTGGACCTCGGATTCCGAAGGAGCTATGTGGTTTTCGTCCTGGTCGTGGAACACTGGACCAGCTCTACACCCTCAGCAGGGTCCTGGAGGGTACGTGGAAGTTTGCCCAACCAGTTTACATGTGATTTGTGGACTTGGAGAAGCCATTCAACCACGTCCCTTGGGGGGCCCTGTGGGGGTTACTCCAGGAGTATGGGATATCAAGCCCTTTGATATGGGTTGTTAGGTCCCTTTACGACCGGTGTCAGAGCTTGGTCCGCATTGCCGGTAGTAAGTCAGGCTCGTTTCCAGTGAGAGTTGGACTCTGCCAAGGTTGCTCTTTGTCACAGATTCTGTTCATAACTTTTATGGGCAGAATTTCTAGGCGCAGCCAAGGTGTTGAGGGGATCTGTTTTGGTGCCCATAGAATCACTTATCTGCTTTTTGCAGATGATATGGTCCTACTGGCTTCATCAGGTCGTGATCTACAGCTTTTGCTGGAGCGGTTTTGCAGCCGAGTGTGATGCGGCCGAGATGAGGATCAGTTCCTCCAAATTTGAGGCCATGGTCTTGAGCCGGAAAAGGGTAGAGTGCCCTCTCCGGGTCGGGGAGGAGGTCCTGCCCCAAGTGGAGGAGTTTAAGTATCTTGGGGTCTTGTTCACGAATGAGGGAAAACTGGAGCGTGAGATCGATAGGCAGATAGGTGCACCGTCCGCAGTGAAGCGGGCGCTGTACCGGTCTGTCGTGGTGAAGAGAGAGCTGAGTCAAAATGCAAAGCTCTCAGTTTACCGATCAATCTACGTTCCCACCCTCATCTATGGTCATGAGCTTTGGGTTGTGACTGAAAGAACGAGATCTCGGATACAAGCGGCAGAAATGAGTTGGTAACACTTTATAATAACTACACCTTATTTAGCCTTATTTAAGCATTAATAAACATTTAATTAACATTGAAAACATCATTAATTAAGGATGATTCACACTTAATACACTATTAATTAACACACTTATTTAAATGCGTACTAATTGTTAAATAATGTTTGAATTCACTATCTATTAATCCTGTGTAATGGACCTACCCAGGGTCAAATTAAGGTTTTTGAACTGTCCAGTGATGACCTTTACTGACCACTCAGTAAAGCAAGACATTTACTACAAAATCATTCATTTAGCTGTAATCTGATAAATATAGTCACCAAAAGAGACTATTTCTATCTTTGATTTTATTCTGATGTGATCAAAAGAATAACTTTTGTCATTTTCATGATGTGTGCTTTTAAGCTGTGTTATTCTGTGAGAGTTAAACTGTGTTCACTGCTATGTTAAAGGTGAAATTGCGGGTCACAGAGACCCGACTGTTTTGTTTAGAAATAAGAAGACAGTTTAATCCGTTGTTTTTCATGAACAAGGCTCCAGCTGCTCTGTCTTTTCCTAAACAATTTCCCTCTGCTGCTGTAACCTTGGGTTCTGATAAGACAAGTGAACTCCTCTCTTTGTGCCTGCTCTTTAAGTTCTAAACTGTGCGAGAACGCGCCAGAGAGTTGCTGGGAACTTCCAAAGAGATGTGAACTTTCCCAAGAGCTGGACACGTGTGGTCAAGAGCTAACGACCGGCGTCTTCAGCTAAGGACTGATAACAGGCTGTTATGAGTCTACTTCGAACAAGCCGAGCTCAAAAACTTTGTTTATTCCCTCCTGGAATAAGTTTATCTTGAAGTCAGAGGCCTGAAGCTGACATATTCTCTGATGACCAACGCGGAAGCCAGGAGACGTTGAAACGTAAACTAAAACCAGTTTTGGACGTGCTGGGACTAAAGGACTCTGTGCATCTGAAGGCTGGTGTCTTCCCTCTTACCGGGCGGTCGTCAAAAGGTAAAGGGCTGTTTACAAAACGTACCTGGATTTTAGCAGAAGTCGGATGAAAAGTGTCACTCTGGTCTCATGCTCAGGATAATGTTCTTCTTAAATCTTTCCTCCTATTTCTTTTCCCTCTCAACCTAAGCTGGAAACTATATTTTAAGCTGAAATGCCCCTCAGACTAAATATGTGTAACATCTAGTATTTATGTCTGTTGTGTTAAATCAAGTGTGCTGACGTATTTGAATTGAAAGAAAGTGAAATCATGTCAATCAAGTGTAATGGTGTTAATTTAGTTGATTTATTTTAAATAAATGATAGTGTCTCTTTGACATATCAAACTAAGTTAACGTGTCCATTGTCACTTAATGGCTCTGTTTATTTATCCATCACAAAGATCACAGAAATATTGAATAAACTGAAAAAGAAGAGAATCCGTGAATTTACTATTCAATCTGAATAAGTAAATTAAGGTAAAAAGGAGGTCAGTATTAAACTGACCCCCCCTTTAACCCCTTTACATCTGGTGGCCTCGTATCGGCTTCTAAAAGTTTATTGATAAATCTGTGGTCTCAGTCATGAACTGTAACGTCATGTTTGCATAAAAGGATCCAAGTTTTAAACTCTGAGGATAATAATTTTGGCTGGAAGTGTTCAAAGCAGGCAGATTCTGCGTGTTTTTATCATTTGAGGCTGAGGGATTGTTATTCGTTTCAACACTGCAAGCGCTGTTGGAAGCATTCAGGTGAAGTTTTTGTCAGCCGTGGTCTGTGGGAGTTCTGGTTCGGCTTCGACCCAGTTCAAGCACACACTCCGGTACAGAACTTTGTTGTTTGATCGCCGAGTCAAACTGCCTGCCCTGGAAGCTAATTTAACATCTACAAGATTGCTGTTGTGGTATTTTACATTTTAAAGAAGGTCGAAGCAGCATATATGTTAGAACGTTGTCGGATAATGGGTTCTGACCCGAGTTTTCTGCTCCTTTAACGTGGACGGAACCGACCTTGAAGTGACTCCGAGAGAGTCCGTGTTTGTTCAACAGCTGCAGTGCTGGGTTACTGAGCGTGACTAAGTTGGCCTGTCTAGATGTGCGCCGCATGTTTCAGCATTTTGGGAAGTTAAATTGTAGCGTTTGAGTTGTTTTTAAGAGTCTATGAAGTTGTGGTCTGCTGTGCAAGCTAACGTTAAGAAACGTGTTCTACATGTTTGTTTATGAGCTGTGATTGGATGATACGAGTGCTGTGTGCTGTGAATCACTCTTGTAGCGAACGCTGATTCGCTGTTGTGTGCTGTCAATCACTCTTGTGGCGAACGCTGATTCGCTGTTGTGAGCTGTCAATCACGTCGCACGCCGTTGCGACCAACCCACTTTGTCGTCATTTCCGGCACGACATTGGTCGAAGGTAAGGAACCATAGAAGGAACTACATTCGCCATTTATGCTTGGAGAATGAACTACATATGCTGTGATTGATTTGTTGACGTCACGTATGTTGTAGCGAGCTCCGCCTCGCTCACGTAAGAAGCTGGTGACGCGCTACGCACGCTGCGTTGGCCCGCCCATTTTTGTCGTCACTTCCAGGTGCCGCACTTTGAGTGACAGGTCACACTCGCTGGTTCACACTCGTTCACACACGAACACACACTTAAACACTCATCTGAAGCCATCAACACTGTCTAGCAACATAAACTTGTCTCTGACAAGAACGCGGTTCGAGCAATTATCACGTTCTTACTGAAAACTAACCCTAATAGGTTGTTTTCTTTCCATGTACTGATTTAAACTCAGTCGCTTCGTGATAACATACTCGACGCTGCCCCCTGCTGGACGTTAATAGATGAGTTTTCTCTCAACACCTCATAAAGTCAGCAATTTTTATGGTAAAAATTACCAGCTTTAAAATTGTTCTGTACACAAACAAAAAATCCTGTTTATTTTAAATAAAGAATTTTTGAATAACAGAGGTACAGACGAACAATTGATGCTCGTTTTAAATACTGAAGAGATTTAAAATAACACTCAAAAAGCATCTTTTATTTGATTTTCAAATTAAATAAAAAAGAAAAGTTGATGGAGAGCAGAGCATTTCCACATTCAAAATTTTAAACAGCATTGGCGTACACTGTACACTTTTGGTTAAAAATAGCATTTTTAACGTTTTTCTGTGTAAAATTAATGACTCCAGTTTATTTTAAATACAAAATTTAAAATAAACAGAAAGCATCTGCTGACTTGATTTTCACAAAAAATCAAAACAAAGATAGCAGAACAACTTTGAGGATGTCAACAGACAACAAATTGATAAAAGTCACTGATTTTTATTTGGAATGCCATCTGTCATGTTATGCTAAGCACACAAACACCTCCAGTTTATTTTAGATAAAAAATATTTAAAATAAACAGGTAATCCATTTTTCACTCCTGAAAACAGTTTAGCCAAACTGCAATACATCTTTTTTAAGGCATAATGGAGCAGCATTCTGGGTACATTTTAGTGTGAACAATGTATTTATTTCGAATCTTTTAAATAGTGTTTGAGTAAGTAAAACGGACGTCATGCTTGGGTTAGTTAGTAACTGTTGTTGAAAAATAAGTTATATTTTAAAGTTAACACTGCAAAAAGGCATTTAACTTTTACAATTCATTTGAGGGTAAAACCTGAAGAAGGTACCTATGAATAGAAATACTTATTACACAGTGAAACACTTAAACCAGACAGCTGATTAGTTTGATTGACTCAGTGCTGCATTAAAAGTGGAGATTTATTTGCACACATTAAAATTCGAACTGTCTTATTGATTTTCACAAAAAGTCAAGTTAAAGATGGAAGTTCAAGACGGTACGCGTCCAAGGCTCATACAGTATGTGCCTCTAGAAGACCCATACATCAGAGGGTACCAAGAGGAACCCCGGAGCCATGAACTTGCTCCCCCTGCACCTTGCACAGAGGAAAAATCTTTCTCATTGTGTGGTGACTACTCAGCTGCCCGAAATGTCTTGCAGAGAAACGATGAACATCCATATTTTTTCTTTGCCAGAATTTTGAAGGCGTATATAGGTGACATGATGGAACCTGACCTGGAAGAGCAGACGCTTTTCAAATCTGTTTTCAGGGATAATCTAATCCCTGATGTTAGATTCAAGTTGCCATGGAACTTGGCCTGGGGTGATTTAGAAGCAACATCTTTGCGTGAAATAGTAGAGTGTGCTGCGGATGTCTTTGCATTTAACATGCAAGCCAAAACACCCTTACAGGTGTCCCCGAATGAAGCGGTCAAATCCCACTCGCTGGAGCTAGAAGGGACAAGTTCATCAACTCCCTCTCCTAACAAAGGCGAAAAGAAACAGACCTTTCAACCTGACAAACCACAAAGTGGGGGTATCCGCTGGAGAAAGAAGCCAAAATGGTTCAGATCGAACCAGATGGGTGAAAAACAAGGCCCATCGGTGGGTGAACTTCAAAAGAAATTGAAGTGTGAGGACCTAGACTCGTGTAAAAATGAGTGGTCCCAACAGAAACCCCGAGCCTTGGAACTGCACCTCCCGCGCCTCGAACTGAACAGTTCGAAACAGGCAAAGAGTCACGAATGTCCCGGAATAATGGCCCAACACCTCTATGCTCGGAAGAGACAGAGGAAGTAAGTAGTTTGTCAGTAGATTTGAATGTTACTGTGCTTGACCAACCTGTTACAATGAGTGGCATTATCATTGATAATGACACTATCAACATTGACCGACCTGGAGCGATGTGTAGCACTGTCTTTCACAAGACCTCAGCGCACGCTACTACCAACATGGCCATGGATGTTGACAGCAAACCAATTGCTGACACACAACAACATCCTGAAGGTCATGATGCTGACAGCCAACAAGATGCTGACAGTAAACAAGATTACACAGCCAGAGTCACACGTGAACAGAAACGTGGACAAAGACCTGTGAGGTTTCTGTGTAACTTTATGCAAAGGGGGGTGGCTAAGAAAGCCTACCTGCCCATCACACTGGAAGGTGTCCTTGAGCGTGAAGCCCTCCTGGATGGCAGTTCTGATATAACTATTATGTCGGCCAAGCTGTTCGAGGAGCTGAGGACCGCCGCCAACGGTGTTGACGGGCAAATACCCTTTGAGGAATGTGCTATTGAGCTACAGGGTCTCGCAGAGACGAGAACAACCCTAACAGCCATAGCTATGGTTCACATGCAGATTGGCAAAACGACACTACACCACCCAGTGTATGTGTCCACACTTGACTCATTCCCATTTCTGGTTGGCCAAGACTTTATAAACCGTTTTGAAGCGATTATAGATTATGGTCAACAGAAAATGTGGGCAACAGTGAGAAAACCCCTGCCAATAAAAGTGCCTCCTCGTTGTGGTACAGACTGCCTAACCGCAGGTACCGCAGTGGCCACGAGGGACTCCCCAACCGTGGTCACAAGCCCGGTAAGTGAACCTTCAACTACAGATGAGACAGTAGAGACTCAACAGTTGGACCAGACTCTGGCCCGACAAGAGAACCTCCTCTGCGAGCTGACACAGTCAGCACTCACTGAACACTACCTACCACAGGTAGTGAAAGGTGTTGAGATCCAAGGATCCTACACCGAAGAGGCTGTACTGTCCTATGGGACAGGTAATTCAGCTATCAGCCAAGCTTTCGATGAAACCTTGGTTCAAGGACATGTGAGTCCTGGAAGTGGCAGTCCGCGACATGCTGACAGTCACTTGGATTTCAGTGTCACAGATTTTGAGGACCCCTCCTCCAACAAAAGGGGGGTGTACTCTCACTCTCTACCACAGGTAGTAGACTGTGTGGAGGTCCGAGGATCCCACACCACAGACGCTGTACTGTCCTCTGGGACAGGTACTTCAGCCATCAGCCAAGCTTTCGATGAAACCTTGGTTCAAGAGCTTTTGAGTATAGGACTACTCAGAGATGACATAGTTCTTACAGACTCAAAGAGCACCTCTTCAGTCATGAAGTGGGAAGACACACATCACAACGACAGTGACGCACCGCGGTCTGACCAGTCAGACACACCAGCGACTGCGCCGACAGTTGTGACACACCTGAATTACGCAGAAAGAGGTAAACGTACGGAGAAACGTTGGCCGAAGCCTATGAGGTTCCTGTACAAGCTTCCCGATACACTGCGTGAACGGCTTAAACCAAACCATGGCATCTTAACTCGTGCCCAAGGCCTTGACAATCTCAAGGTCCCCACCAATCTCAAAGAACTACAAAGTTTTCTTGGCGTGTGTAACTACTCGAACCAGTTCATAGAGAACTATGCAGACCTTGCAAAGCCACTGACTGAACTCCTAAAGAAAGACGTCCCATTTGTCTGGACTGACAAACAGCAGCAGGCAATGGACGCTCTTATAGACAGGATCAAGTCAGCCCCATGTTTAGTCTACCCAGACTACAACAAAGAGCTTTACTTGGAAGTGGGCTTCTCAGCTCGTTGCATAAGTGCTGGTCTGTACCAAATACACGACAGAGACAAACGTGTAGTAGCCTACGCCAGCAAGACGATGGCAGGACCCGAGTTGAGATTCTCAGACTGTGAGAAAGCTCTACTGACCACAGTGTGGGCAGCAGAACATTTCTCCGGCTACATTGGTGGACAGAAGATCGTTGTGGAAACACAACACCAGCCAGTGACATTCCTAAACAGCCAACGCATCAGAGATGGTGTGGTAACAAACTCACGTGTTGCAACGTGGCTCATGGCGCTTCAAAGTTTTAACCTAGACATACGTTATGGTCAAAACAAGAAGTCACATCTGGGGACAGACTTGGCACTCTGCCAAAAGTGTACACAAGATGTACCAGCAACCCAGCCGTTGGCTGAGATAAAAACCCCTGTGACTGAAGACCCGAACCACCACTTCTTTGATGACAATATCTGCAAAGATATGACGACATTGTACGTGGATGGATCTTCATTCCTCCGCGACAAAATCTGTAGGGCAGGTGTTGGAGGGGTCCTCCTCCAAGACCAAGAGCAGATAACTTTCAGCTACAAATTAGGATCTCAGACTTCTCGGTACGCTGAGATTGTCGTGATCATGATCCTAATAGCTCTCCAGATGGTAGTAGCACGCTCCATCAAGACCCTAGTCATCTGCACTGACTCTAACTATGCTCGTTTGAGTTTCGCTTGTCACCTTGCTGTGTGGAAACAGAACGGTTTCCTAACAAGCGACAGAAAAGTGGTCAAACACAAAGAGCTTTTCATAGCGTGTGATCACTTGGTGACATCACACGACTTACAGATCTACTGGAAGAAAGTTCCAGGGCATTCTAGAGTCCCAGGCGATGACAAGCACTACAATGACATTGCAGACTCCTTAGCCAAAGAAGGAGCCGACGAAGGTCCTCTATGGTCCTTCGACCCCTCCTGGTTAATCGAGACTCTGCCAACACAACCTTCAGTCAGAGTTATGGCAGTCACACGTGCACAGGCCGCAGCCAGACCTGCTGACAACGCAGTCTCTGTACGACCTGCACTGACTGACCCAGACATCATCCAACTACAGAAGTCGGATCCTGCTATCAACTCCATGATACTGTACCTGACTGATCCGAACAAAAATAGTCCGTCTAAAGACGACCTGGATTCCGATCCAGACCTTAAGGTCCTCTATCAGCTGCGCAAACAGCTAAAACTAATCAAGGGCATCTTAACTTTCGCTCATGGACCAACGTCCTCACCTGTGTTCGTGGTTCCCCATGACCAAAGGGGGGTAATGTTAGTCCATGCCCATGATCTCCCGTCCGCAGGACACAAAGGAGATAAAGCCACGCTGACGGCATTAAAACAAATTGCCTATTGGCCTGGAATGAAAAAGGATGTCAAGGACTACATTGAAGGGTGCGTGGTGTGTGGCCAGTTTCAGCCAACCAGACCACTTCACAGAGCACCACTGCAAAGTAGAGGCATTGCATTCCCATGGTCTGACCTCCAGATCGACTGGGTTGGACCACTCACTAAGAGCTCTAGAGGAAATAAATATTTTCTCACGGTAACCTGTGCATTCACCAAATGGGTAGAATGCCTACCAGCTCCTAACGACACAGCACAAACTACTGCTATGTTGTTAATGAATCATATATTCTCAAGGTTTGGACTTCCCCTTAGGGTGAACTCAGACCAAGGTACACACTTCACAGGTGAAGTGATGAAAGA
Source organism: Garcialebias charrua (assembly GCA_038048925.1). NCBI lineage: Eukaryota > Metazoa > Chordata > Actinopteri > Cyprinodontiformes > Rivulidae > Garcialebias > Garcialebias charrua. Next base: position 14,497 of record JBBPBX010076718.1, read on the forward strand.
ACTGTGGAAGACGCTAGGCGTCAAGGCCAACTTTCATGTCGGCTACCACCCACAGGCTTCAGGCCAAGTAGAGAGAGCAAACAGAACTGTGGTGAGTATTTTGAAGAAATACGTGGCTGCAAACCACAAGGACTGGGATGTGAAACTCCCTCTGGTCCTCATGGCCATAAGAGCCACTCCACACACATCAACTGGCATCTCTCCCTTCGAGATGATGACCGGTCGACAAATGACTCTCCCTCTACACCTGTTGTACCAACCAGGCGACGCCGCCATGGCGACAGCCTACACTACACAACAATACATGAAAGATTTGAATGTACACCTCAGAAACACTTTTGCTTTCGCCCAGAAAAACCTGGAAAGGTCCGCTGAAGGACGCAAGGCGTACTATGACCAGAAGGCCTCTCACAATGAACTCCAAGTGGGAGACAGAGTCTGGTACTATACGTTCGCCCCAACAACCGGGAAAGGAGAGTCCGGGACCGGAACTCTCGCCCGCAAACTAATGCCCAGGTGGACTGGACCTCATCTGATAACAGACAAAGTGTCCTCAGTCGTCTACGAAATCAAAATCAGCAAAGGCCGCAAAGAGCCAATTGCTAAATGGGTACATCGAAATCAGATCAAACCTTACAAGGCGTTCAATGACTCCACAAAAGACAAAGATCTCACAAACTCACCGACTTCATGGGATAATAAGGTCGTCCAAACACAAGTTAGTAAATAAACTAATCAGGTTTAAACTACCATATTTCCCACCCTATAAGTCGCATTGTCCAATTTGAACTTAGAAACGCTAAGCCTAAAACCCACAACAAAAAACTAACCTTAACAACCGTTTAAATCCACGAGATTTAATTTGACCTCGGTCATAAAGTTGAGACCTGTTTTTCTTGTGTGTTGCACTTTGGAATCTGACGACAGGAGTGTGTCGAAGCAGTGAAACGTTTGTTTCCTTGTTGTTTAGTCATTACTGTTGTCATTAGTTGAGATATTGTTTTGGTTCTGAACACTCCCAGCCAAACAGGTTTTGTATTAACATGGGTTAATGAATGATATGGATTTAACTATGCCAACATGCAGTTCGTTTTGTTAAATCTCAATCGTCGAAGAGTCAATGTAGTTTAAAGCTACTTAAGGTACAATAAACTACACTGGTCTCATAATTTCTAAATTGAACCGATTCGATCGTTTCTATTCTAGATTGTCTATTTATTTTGATGAGTCTCGCCATAGACTTCAAAATTTATTAGGAATACCAAATCCTACGTCGTTCGTCTAAAAGACAACAGACATTTAGATCAAACTATATTTCATTTTTATTTTAGTTTAACCTAAACTAAGTAATGAATGGAGGAATAGTTTGGAATTAGAGGCCTTCGTTACAGAAGCCCTCCAAAATTTTATAGGTACAAATCCCTATATCTAAATTTACAGAATTGATCCACCCCTTAATTGGTAAGTGTAGCTGATCTAAACCATGATAGCTTACATACCAGGTGCATATAGGTAAGGCTTAATGTAAAATCCCAATCATAAGCCCACCTTAAAAAACCACATAATTGCATGACACATAGAACCAGAGTGGCACTGACTGGAAACCAACCAGCCAACAACCTTCGATGTGGGGACCTGCAGCTCCAACGCTTGGTCTTCAACCTTCGTCCAAGGGCCGCCTCCTCTGCGTCAATCGAGGGATCCCCTCTACATGCTGATTATGAAAACAATTGGTGCTGATCAATCAACAAAGCTAATCGTTGTGGAATTACTGCTATGGAATTACCGCTGTGGATTATAAGACTTTGTTTCCCAAAGGATCACAGACTTTGTTTTCCAAGAGTTAACAGACTTTGTTTTCCGAAGGATTAAAAGCTTTTCGCAATGGGATTACCTCCGAACAGTATGGAATTTCCAAAACTTTATGGGATTATAATTTTTGATTTTTCTTTTCCACTTGCTGGATTACTTCAAGATCAAAGACAGTTCAAGGTTTCCTTTCGTGTTGGACCCCATCCCCAAGGACTGGCGATGGCTTCCAAAAGGGGGGAGATGTAATGGACCTACCCAGGGTCAAATTAAGGTTTTTGAACTGTCCAGTGATGACCTTTACTGACCACTCAGTAAAGCAAGACATTTACTACAAAATCATTCATTTAGCTGTAATCTGATAAATATAGTCACCAAAAGAGACTATTTCTATCTTTGATTTTATTCTGATGTGATCAAAAGAATAACTTTTGTCATTTTCATGATGTGTGCTTTTAAGCTGTGTTATTCTGTGAGAGTTAAACTGTGTTCACTGCTATGTTAAAGGTGAAATTGCGGGTCACAGAGACCCGACTGTTTTGTTTAGAAATAAGAAGACAGTTTAATCCGTTGTTTTTCATGAACAAGGCTCCAGCTGCTCTGTCTTTTCCTAAACAATTTCCCTCTGCTGCTGTAACCTTGGGTTCTGATAAGACAAGTGAACTCCTCTCTTTGTGCCTGCTCTTTAAGTTCTAAACTGTGCGAGAACGCGCCAGAGAGTTGCTGGGAACTTCCAAAG
>JBBPBX010076719.1:0-17044 GCA_038048925.1 Garcialebias charrua
CAGCGACAGATGCCCGGAGTTCACGATGGAGCCTCGACCACACAGTTTCCCGGAGTCCAAAGGAAACGTGTCTCCCAGCCGACAGGCCGGAGCTCAGAAGGGGGATGTGGGGGAAGGGCAAACAAGGCACTCGTAAATTATCCCTACGCGTGTGTGGAACTTCTGTGCTTTTCACCTTACTCACATGTACAAGAACCGCAAAAAAAATGCACATTCAAATGAAATACCAACAGTAGTTCACATTTTTTTTACTTTTTTTTTACTTTTAGCTGCTAACATTATAAACCACTGGCCACCTGGAGACAAACAACCCTCAGTCAACAAAAAATTTAGTGTGTCCAAACGCAGACGTTTTGTGTAAGAGGAGTCCTGCTCACCTCTGTGAATCACCGGTTGTTGACTGCGCGTGTGCTCGTCTCTGTCGGCGGTGGGGGGGGGGACCCTCCAAATCATCTCTCGTTTCAGACGAAACTGCAAACCTCTCCACGTCGGTGGTCACCAAATTGTTGCAAATTCAAAAGGTTGAAGGAAGCTCTGAAACGAATGTGCAAATTTTATGTAGGTTTATTGTACATATAAGAATAAACCTTACAGCAGACAACAGACCTGACTCCAACACAGCTCTCACCGAGCACAAGTCCACACACACATCTTCGAAGGCGGACCACGGTTTTATACCTCTAGATGACGTCATCGCCTCGTGGGACCAATCCTGGAACCGAACCGCCTTGGAACCGCCCTAGAACTTCCCCTACTCTGTGAGTGATCCGCCTCTCAGCCAACAAGCTATCAGCTTCATATGTCAATCATCCAGTGTTATGTCTGTGTATGTGCAGGCGTGTAACTGTTCCCTAGTGAAAACAAAGCCCGAGAGAAAAACGTTCTGCCTAGTGTCACATTTCACATTATAAGGCAGAATTAAGTGAATACAAATAATGGAACATAATGGGTGTAATGCAATACTGATAGAAATATATTTCAACATCCAACTAGTTCAAGTAAGAAAAACATCTACAGTGTATCACTTCATATTTAGTATACATTATTTAAAAAAACTTTTTTTTTACAGAGCAATGAAGTTGGAAACAGTGTGCGAATGGAGAAGGAGGGGTTTAAAAGGAGTCTCTCAGTGCTGGAGCAAAGAGGTCTGAAAGTGGAGTCTATTGTCACTGACAGACATACCGGGGTCCAGAAGTATTTGAGAGAGGAAAAAAAGGACATCAAACACTTCTTTGATCCATGGCATATGGGGAAAGGCAAGTAAAAGTCTTTTAGGACAGTGATGTGTGATTATATATTCTTTAATTTCCATTAAATTTTATTTTTCTAATATTTCCAGGAGTTGGCAAAAAAATTGATGCTATGGCTAAGATCAGAGGACTTCAAGAGGTGGGCAAGTGGAGGAAGAGTGTAGTGAATCACCTCTACTGGTCTGCATCTACGTCTGCATCGGGAGAAGAGGCTGTGGCAAAGTGGTCTTCAGTCGCTAACCACATCCAGAATGTACACACCCACGACAACGCACTCTTCCCTCAGTGCTTACACAAGCCTCTAGTTGGAGAGCAGGCAAGGGAGTGGCTAAAACCAAGTAAGTACTACCGGTATATGTTTATATGTATGTAATATATTAATTAGATGTGTCTAGATAGATTGAACTTTAGCTTTTAGTTTTTGCAACATTCAAGTTGTTCATGCTTGTGTTAAGAGAATTACAATTTTTTTATTGTTGTCCTACAATAGTATAACTCTGTGAAATTTCTTAAATAATTAAAATTATCTTTTATTTTAGGCACAGCAGCATGTGAGAAGCTAACGGCTGTGTTGTTGGCTCCACATCTTATGAAAGACGTACAGAAGATGAGCCCGCAGTACCACACATCATCAATCGAGGCTTTCCATAGTTTACTTTTGAAATTTGCACCAAAGAATGTGGTTTTCTCTTACCATGGAATGCTGTGCAGGTAAATGTAATAACATTGGAGTAGGATAACCTTGTGAAAAAGTCTATGCAAAACTATTTTTTTTTTTTAAACTTTTTTTGTATATAGACTTGAGCTAGCTGGACTACACTACAATGAAAATGCAAACAGGGCACATGCTATCACTAAAACCGGTGAGCTGATATACTGTATTGCTAAATATAAGCATGGATACTACACCGTGAGACCCATGAAGACAAAACCAACAACAGGTATGTCCTTTTAGAATTGAGCATAGCATTTTTATTTGTACAAATTGTGTAACTGTAAATTTTTAATGAAGGCTACATTGAGAAGTTGATGGGGCTGCTGTTCGATGAGGTTGTGGAAGACCCTCTGCAGTACCAGAAGTTCGCGGATGAAATTAAAGTACCTCCAACATTATGTGCTGAATTTCTGAAACCAGACAAGAAGGAGGCAGTGAGCAGACACAGGTCACGATTTTTCTATGAAACATGAGAGAAAAAGATTATTGTGAAAAATAAATTAATACATGTTTATAATAAACATTCTGTATCTGAAAAATCCATGAAATGCCTTACTCTTGCAAATGTGTTCTATTAATAAAAATCCCTAGCATTCTTATTGTAAATTTCTGCATTAACCGTTACCTAATAATTAAAAGTGGAGTGGAGGAAGGAATCCTGTGTATGGTCCATCTTCTGGGAACTCCTGCCTGATTCGTGTGACCACGCAGGATGGTAAAACAACTCGAATATGACGACCCAAATATCCCCAAATCCAACGAACCACATTCCTGTATGCCAGGTGTCTGTAACGGCTGAAATAGAGATGTTAACAGTATGTGTGTAAAATACACTGAGTCATAAAGATATTAATGGCTCCTCATGTTACTAACCTGTTCAACATGCTTTCCTGCATTTCACCAAAGTACTGCAGGTACTCCCCATAAACTGCCTGCAGCACGTGGGGATTTAGCGCAATGGGTTCAAAACCAGGGTGGTCTGTTACACAGGTGTCCACACCCATCTCCTCACATCTGGCCATAACCTATGTCAGAAAGGGATTTGTTTATAAGTCATAAATTCAAGTACAGCAAACTTTTTAATTTTAACGTTTAAAAAGTTTATGCTTCCTATAACTTTTTTATTAATGTACAATTTGGATTTCTCTAAATGATTATTGCACTGCGTTTCTTTTGTTTTACAACATTTAATATTGGCACACTTCAAACAATTAGAATTTATATTAAATTTACACATGACTTTGTAAAAATTGCAGAGATGTAAAAATGTTTATTAAATGTTTGTTACACCATGCATCTGAGAGAAATGCAATTTCAATCCTGTGTATGTTCTGTACATATTGCTGTTTGGACAATAAAGTTGACTTTTAAATTTGACTTTGATGCATGATTTGGAAATGTATATCAATACAGATGTCTAGTATTGACAGAACAAGTGTAGAGTTTACTGGTAGAGTAATGCATACCCATAGTAATTCACATCCCAGGAAAATATTGAGAAAGGCTTTTAACACAATAAAATGCACAGTGTATTCAAGACCAGGTTAATTGATGTGTTTTTTAATATATAGCAGTGACGTGCGGTGAGGTTCATGGCTGGTGAGGCACACTGACTTCATCACAGTCAGATCTTATATACATGAACCCTACAGAGTAGTGTATTCGCCATTTGATTGGAAGCAGTTAACGGGTTGTGTTTAAAATTTCATATCAGCAATCTTTACACATACAAACAAACAATGGTGAGTCCAGCTAACAACAAACAACAACACAAACCCACACCCCACTGAACATAAGAGGATCTGCGGTGGAAGTCATCTCCATCTACAACTACTTGGGTGCACAGTACACAATGAATGACTACATCAGCTGGAGCAACAACACCACCAGCCTGATCAACAAAGGTCATCGGAGACTCTACTTCCTCAGACAGCTGAGACGAGCTGGTCTGAGAAGCTCAGTCCTCACCTCCTTCTACAGGTGTGCAGTGGAGAGCATCCTGTGCTCCAGCATCAACATGTGGCATGGAGGCTGCACAGAAGATGTTGGAGTCAGTCTCCCCACTATCACAGACATCTACACCTCCAGATGCAGGAAGAGGGCCACCTGCATCATGAAATACCCCACTCACCCAGCACACTCACTCTTTGCCCCACTCCCCTCAGGACGGAGTTTGAGGAGCATCAAGTGTAGAACCACTAGACTGAGGAACAGCTTCTACCCCGAGGCTGTTAGACTCATGAATATCTAACCAGAATAATCACTGTCAAATATCACATATAATGTTGCTGCTGATCTGTTTCATGTTGCTGCTCATCTGTTTCATGTTGCTGTGTTCATTCGTGCCCATCTGCTCATACAGACTCATGTTCGTGCTGCTGTTTGGAGTGTTTTTTTCTATGATATTAGTGATTAGTGTTTTGTTAGTTGATGTTTTTCTTAGTTCATATCTTAGATGTTATTACTGTTTTTCTTTTACATTTTATTGTTGGATGTAACTGGGACCCTGTATATATATATATATATTATATATATATATATATATATATATATATATATATATATATATATATATATATATATATTTATATATATATCTGTGTATATTATCTTGTTTCATCATCACATGTACCACATGTTGTGCCAATGAAGCTTGTGTGCGTAACAGTGCGTAAACATGGCTTCGGGCACTTTTTCTTTAATTTTAGCTTGCACGCCATTAAGTTCTGATGCCATGACAGCGGCTCCATCATAGGTCTGAGCTACAAGCTTTTCAGTACAGTCATACTTCTCCAACACTCCCAGGACATATTCAGCAACGGCAGAAGCACGTCTGTCCTCACTCACATCATCAAAGCCCAAGAAGGCCTCCTTCACCTCACAGTCCACTTCAGTTGTAGCCACATAACGCAGTATGACAGAGATCTGAGCCTTGTTTGTGACATCTGTGCTCTCATCAACTTCTACAGCAACAAATGGGGCTGCACTGATTTCATTTTTAATGTCATTCCTGATTACATCACCGACCGCTTCGATTAAATCATTCTGTATTCTGTTAGACAAGCCAGAAAATACAGTAGATGTCTCCAGATGTCTAGCTAGCCTGTCATTATTTTCAGCTAAAACATGCAATAATTCAACATAGTTGCCACGATTGGCAGAGCCTGCACTTTCATCATTTCCACGAAAAGCTAGCTGCTGCTTTGCTAGGAGGAAGCAGGTGGCTTTGATCAGATATTTTAAAATTTCTCTGTTTTCTTTTACCTTTATGTCCCGTAGTCTGAAGAAGACCTTTTAGCTCCGGTGTTGGTCGTCCTTTTAATAATACTTCCTGCTTGGACTGAAAATCCAATTGAGAAAATTGTTTTAGTTTACTAATGTACTCCTCCATTGCAAAATTATAGCTAATATCCAATCTGTCACGCTCCCTCCTTCAACGGTGCGGAGCAGGTGTTGCTGAGTGGGCATAGCCCCTCCTCCTCCTCCTCCTCCTCTGCTACAGAAGCTACGAGCAGCAGCGAGGCGCGCCTCGATCAGCAACTCACAAACGTTTATGATCACTGATCTGTCACGCTTCCTCCTTCAACGGTGCGGAGCAGGTGTTGCTGAGTGGGCATAGCCCCTCCTCCTCCTCCTCCTCCTCTGCTACAAGAGCTGCGAGCAGCAGCGCGGCGCGCCTCGATCAGCAACTCACAAACGTTTATGATCACTCAGCAAAAAAAAAACACGTTACAGTATTTAAAGAAAAATAAGAAAAAATTGGTGATTTTGATTAAAAAATAACTTAAAACTGGTTTAGTGTTAAGTAAAATAAGTTTATAATACAAATCAAAGGATAAATACAATAATTACATTTTTTTTTCTTTTTTTTTCTCCATGATGACAGGGGAGGCACGGCCTCACTTGCATCCCCTGACCGCACGTCACTGATATATAGTATATTTATTAGGGCTTTAGGAAGTACTAAATTATTCATAATTATACCTTTGGTGTCTCCCTACAACAAACGTTTTATACAGGTGAGAGGAAGCTGCAGTGACCACAGGTACACCTGTTGAAAGAGGTTTTTTTATTTATTTCTGTACAATGTGGATACATACGTCTTACTTGAGATAGTTAAATTATTTAAAAAAAATAATTTGTTACTGCTTTGAACATTAGCCTATGTTGTTAATATAAATTTACCACTCAGATGCTGGACCCGTTCGGTCCACACCACCAGATTCTTCAACAACAGCGTCAGGGCCTGAAGCCAGGGGCTCAAATTGATAAGGCTCAGGGCCAATTGCGCTCTGCTCCAAGTCTCCCTCAGTTTCAGGTGATGGAGGTGGAGAAAAGTCCTCCACCTCTACCTCCTCCTCTTCTGGTGAGGAAAGTGGAGAAAAGTCATAGACCTCCTCCACCTCGCTGACAAAACTAGAGGTGTCGCTTTGGTCACTCTCCATGCTGCATATATTATGCTAATGCTAGCTGCATGTCACGGTCCTGGCCACACCCACCTACTCGCTCTAACCCCACCTCCTCTCCTCCTCTAGGCGGTGCCTCTGCAGTCTATCGGAACGCCCATATTGGTGAAGTTTTTGAATTTGAACTTGGGGAGGAGTTAAAGACCCAGAGCCCGTTTAGTCTCACTTTAAGATACTTTTGTTCGCTTTTAAGGCTCTGAACGGCCGATCTCCTTCGTATTTGACTGAGCTACTACAAACTTACACTCCCCCCCGTTCTCTCAGATCTGCTGACCAGCAGCTTCTGAGGATTCCAAAAACTAGACTTAAGCTCAGAGGTGACCGTGCTTTTTCAGTGATTGCCCCTAAACTCTGGAATGACCTTCCGAGTGACATAAGACAAGCCTCGTCCATTGTAGTTTTTAAGTCTCTTCTTAAAACTCATCTCTTCTCTTTGGCTTTTGACGCGATCCGAGATGTTTGATTTTGTTTTTTGTGTGTGTAATTTTTACTGTTTTAAATGCTAGTCTTTTATCTGACCTTTTTAATTTTGTACTGTATTTTATTTTTTTTACTGTATTTTATGTTTGTGTACAGCACTTTGGTCCTACGGTTTTATAAAGTGCTTTAGAAATAAAGTTGGTATGGTATGGTATGGTCTTGGAAGGATCACCTACAACACCTCAAGGTTGTGATGGCAAAGATCCAGAATGCTGGTTTGACTCTGAATGTGAACAAGTGTACCTGGGCCCAGGAAGAAGTGAAATACCTAGGGTACCTTGTTGGTCATGGGCAAATAAAGCCACAAGTTGAAAAGGTAAAAGCTATACAAACAATCCCTATACCCAAAACAAAGAAACAAGTTAGGTCTTTTGGGGTTTAGTTGGGTGGTATAGAAGATTTATTCCCCATTTCTCAACCTTGGCAGCCCCTCTCACTGAGGTAACAAAAAAATCCACCTCTAAAATCATATGGACGGATGTCTGTGAACATGCCTTACAATCTTTAAAGAAACAGATATGTCAAGCTCCTGTTTTGCAGAGTCCTGATTTTTCCAAGCCATTTGTTGTACAAGTGGATGCTTCAAATGTTGGCCTTGGAGCAGTATTGGCTCAAGGAGAAGCCGGTGAAGAAAAACATGTCCTTTTCTTAAGTAAAAAGCTGTTTGACCAGGAGAAAAAAATACTCCACAGTGGAAAAAGAAGGACTGGCAATAAAGTGGGCTGTGGACTCATTAAGGTATTACCTCCTTGGAAGAGAGTTTACTCTTCAAACTGATCACAGACCATTGCAATGGATGCACTCCAAGCAGCATCAGAATGCTCGAATACTACGCTGGTGTCTTGCCCTCCAGCCATACAGCATTGTCCAGGTAAGAAAAACCTTTTTGCCGATTACCTTTCTCGTTTATGGGGAGCCGTCTTAGCTAAAATTAAATAAATAAATAAAATGGTTAAAATGTTGATTAAAATGGTTAAAATGGTGAAATAAATAGTTTTTTTGTCATTCATTAACCTATTTTCAACTATTTTCCCACTTTTACTTAATCAATTTTTCATTTACCAATTTTCCAATTTTTACATAATCAATTTTTCATTTACCTATTTTCCCATTTTTACTTAATCAATTTTTCATTTACCTATTTTCCCACTTTTACTTAATCAATTTTTCATTTACCTATTTTCCCATTTTTACTTAATCAATTTTTCATTTACCTATTTTCCCATTTTTACTTAATCAATTTTTCATTTACCTATTTTCCCACTTTTACTTAATCAATTTTTCATTTACCTATTTTCCCATTTTTACTTAATCAATTTTTCATTTACCTATTTTCCCATTTTTACTTAATCAATTTTTCATTTACCTATTTTCCCATTTTTACTTAATCAATTTTTCATTTACCTATTTTCCCACTTTTACTTAATCAAATTTTCATTTACCTATTTTTCAATTTAACAAGTTTTTCTTTTGTCTTTTTCCATTTACCTGATTTGGTATTTCCCATTTTCATTAATCAATTTCTCATACAATCCCTTTTTTTACCCATTTTTCTTTCACCTATTTTTTTCCCCTGTCTTGAAGTCCTCTATAATTAAACCTCTTCTTAAAAAACCTACCCTCGATCCCCATGACCTGGCAAATTACAGACCCATTTCCAACCTTCCCTTCCTCGCTAAAGTTTTGGAGAAATTAGTCTCGGTTTATCTACAAGAACATCTACATGACAATAATATACTGGATAAATTTCAATCAGGTTTTCGAACAGCACATAGCACTGAAACAGCTCTTGTCCGGGTCACAAATGACCTGTTGGTCACTGCAGACCGTGGTTCCTCCTCTCTCCTTATTCTCCTTGATCTTTCGGCAGCCTTTGATACGGTTGATCATTACATTCTGCTCCAACGCTTACAGCAGTTTGCAGGACTTACTGGCACTGCCCTGGAGTGGTTCCGATCATACCTGACAGACAGAACAGAGTCTGTCTCCATCGGGCGTGCCAAGTCATTGAGCCATCCTGTTTCTTGTGGTGTGCCCCAGGGATCAATTCTGGGACCCCTCCTTTTCAACCTATACATGGTACCACTTGGGTGTATTATCAGCAGCTATGGGGTCTCATTCCATTGCTATGCTGATGATACTCAGCTGTATCTTAAACTGGGTAGCACTGTGTCTGAGACCCCATCCACATCATCTTCTTCAGCTTCTCCATTTTCTCCACTTTCTTCTCTTTCCACACTCACAGCGTGTCTGGAGGAGATAAAGGCATGGATGCGGCAAAATTTCCTTCACCTTAACAGTTCAAAAACAGAAGCAATTCAAATTGGTACATCACATCAAATTCAACAACAAAAAATCCTCAGTATCACTTTTTCTGGCCAGAACATCTCTCTTTCCAATACAGTCACCAATCTTGGTGTTATTTTTGATCCACAACTCACCTTTGAAAGCCATATAAAGCATATCTGTAAAACTTCTTTTTTTCATCTTCGAAATATTGCAAAGCTTCGGTCTACACTGTCCCTCACTGATGCAGAAAAGCTCGTCCATGCCTTTGTCTCCTCCAGACTGGATTACTGCAATGCACTTCTCTTCGGGATTCCTGGCAAGAACATACAAAAACTACAGTATGTCCAAAACAGCGCTGCCAGGGTCCTGATGAGAGTGCGTAAGTATGAACACATCACTCCTGTACTGCGTTCACTACACTGGCTTCCTGTTTCTGCCCGGATCACATACAAAATTTATCTGCTCACCTTCCAGTGCCTGTACGGTAATGCACCATCCTATTTAAAAGAACTTCTCACCCCTCACTGTCCTTCCCGCACTCTCCGCTCTTCCAACACCCATCTTCTTCTCACTCCCAGGTCTCGGTCTCGCACAATGGGAGACCGGGCTTTCTCCTGCGCTGCCCCTCGGCTGTGGAACGCCCTGCCCTCATATCTGAGGGCCCCACAGACCGTGACATGTTTTAAAAAAAGTCTTAAAACCTTTCTTTTTATCCAGTTTTTTAAATAATTAATTGTGCTTTTGTTTTTTATTGCTCCCAATTTTTTGAGTATTTTATCTGCATTTTGTGAATTTTTAATTTTTGATGCAATCATCTGTGAGGCTCCATCCTCTTGGTTGTTCCTTTTCTTTGTTGCATTTATGATTGATTTTTATCTTGATTTTATTTTTCATTGTAGCACTTTGAGATCTGTTTGATGTAAAGTGCGTTATAAATAAAAGTTATTATTATTATTATTATTATTATATATGCCCCTCTCCCATTTAATATGTATTTAACATAATTACATTTTCAGGTTTTGTTACAATTAGGTTTTACCCAAACTAAATATAGTTAACTCGACAAACATTTGTCTTGCTGTGAAAACAAGTTGATAAAATGTAAGAAATAATAAAAATATAGAAAGCTGTATTTGCAAGGCTTACAAGTGAAAATAATCACATCCTTTTCCTTCAGTCTAGTAACCCACTTGACAGAATCAATGGGCAGGTTAAAGCCATGCAATCATTTTATGAAAGGAAACACTTTGTTGTTTGTGCAGTATCATGTTCAGTCGATTAAACGTACAATTGCAAAAACTAAATATGTTTTTAATGGTTTAGAAAAAATAAGCTTATCAAGATTTCCACCATTAAAGTAGGCCCTACAAAGAGTTATGAAAGCAACATGTGGACACAGTAGATAATTATTAAGAACCGTTGACCACACAAAAGTGTTTTTCTGATATAAATCCTATACAAGACAACGTTCAGTACCTTTCACATGTCCTATTATGGTCTCTGAGCTGGGACAAAGGAAATTCCTCTCTACAAAATAGGCATGGAGTTAACGGTCCCAGGTCAGATGGTCCGCTAGTTGTTTCCTGTAAATACAAATAATTAACAATTTGTTTTATTTACTTTTCTGTAAATCCTTCGATACATTTCCGATAAATTAAGTAACAAATATGCAAAGCGTACGCAACATCAGCAACAACTAAAACAGCAACAGGTCCACTGGATTTATAACAAAGTCATACAAAATTATAACATAGTGGAGAAGTCATACAATACCTGTTCAATGCTGAGGTTACACTGAACAGGGCGGATGTATAATGTGGCATAATTAATAAGTGGAGAAGAATCTTTCAGATATTGAGCTGTGCAGCCATCATTTGGGCACGGGAGAACTGTCAGCTGCCGAGTCCTGGTGCTGCCACAAGCCCTCATTAATTCAAAACCGCCTGCTTGTGTGAACTTCGGATAATTTGAATGTATACATTCAGTGAAGCTTTGGGGGCTATGTCCATTTCCTGAACAAAAAAGAAGTGAAAAAAGAAAAATCTTAGGAACAAAATATTTACTAACAATGTGACACATAAATAGATATGTGTGTGAATGCTTTTCCAGCATACACACACATGTATCTATCTCATGACATACCTCGAAAGCACAAACGTCTCTCCCCCAGCCCTGCCCTTTGTAGGCGTGCCTTCTCAGTCCTTGAGGGAGTCACTGAACTGTTTTTATGGGCAAGGGCACAAAATGTGTGTGTGTATGTAGTACTGGCTGTGTGAGTCTGTGGACTGGCAGAACTGGTGGTTGGCTGGTTTCTGGCACGCCTTGGTTGCCTTGACCAGCCCATAGCACCACCTGACTGCCTACTGTAAGGTGCAAAGAGCCTTGAAACTTCAGCTGTTAAAAAGCAAAAACATAGTAACTAAATGCCATTTTTAATCCATTAATAAATAAATATGAAGTATCACATATCATAGCTTGTCAGCAAAATTAACTTACCATCAACTGGATGTCGGCCTACAGAAGTGTGACTGGATGTTCCTTGTCTTTGTTCCTGTTCTGCTGTTCATTTTTTTAAAAGTGGGTTAGGATATAAAGCTTTGGAAATGGATTCAACATAGTATAGTAGTTGTGCAGTGCAGCACTATTTTGGTTAGTGTGACTCTGTACATGATCTTGCAAACACAAACATTAGCAACAATCATTTGAAAGGGTAGAATGTTTATATTTATTCAGCATCTGCAGAAAATACATATCCACAAAGATGCATTAAAGGTACAACAATGTATCGGCCAGCAAATTTGTCACAACGGATTTCCTAAATTTTGGAAGATTTATGATCTGGCAATACTTGGACCTGATCATACTGTAATGATCCTTGAAGAGTCATGTTAAGTGTTAATTGTTCTTGTTCTGTTACTGGTTCTAATGTTGGACATGTCCTGTTTATGACGCATGGGTTGTTGGGAAATATGATGGGGTGGGGCTAGAGGGAGTTTTGGCGGCTCTGTAGAGAGGCTGGGAGCACCTGTTGGGAAGCTGAGGAGTTATGGCGTGGGTCACGGCCAAACAGTGACTCTGAGTTTACTGGCCTGTTATTTGTGTTCTTTAAAGCTGGGGTATGTAAGATTGTAATGTAGTCTGTAACTTTTCAAACAATATATATTTTAACATATTTCTTCACTCTGTCACTAGATTGATGTTAGAGAGGTAATCTCTGAAAAAACTAAAAAAAATATTGTCCCCTTGCTTCTCCAGGTGGTAAATAAGCATTTCTAAAAAGAAAAAGTGACCCGCCATTTTCCAGCCAATAAAAACAAAGTTTGTAACCAGCCAATAAAAACCGAGCTTGAATTTGAATCAGCCAATAAAAACAGAGCTTGAATTCAAATTTCAACAGACCACAAGGGGGCAGAGCCATATATGGCTCTGAGGGGGAGGGATCAGAATGCTTTGCTTGTTGAAATTTTTTCTAAGTGCTGCTGTTCTACAGAAACTGCAGACTGAACCTTTAATAAAGTGTTGGCTGAAGCAGAACGTCTGGTGCTTGAGTGACCGCGACAACGTTACAATACATATCTCAACAAATGTCTAACTGCTGTTCTCTTCTACTCTCCTGTTACAGAGGTTGGACAGTGAGCCTTTCCCAATAAGCCATGTCTGCATGTTTGTAGTTAATAGGAGTCAACACACTCTTGCCTACTAAGTGACTTGTGCAGACATTTCATGAAAAAGAAATTGTATCAGATGAAAGCAGAATATACAGGTTAAGATTTTTACAAGAATGGTAATTTTAGTTCAGCTTTACAACTGCAATCATTGCACCTCACATACTACATGCTTTTCATTACATATCCTGGGCAGGGCTTCCATGCTGACAATTATTGAATATTATATTACTATTGATTACAACTGTCACTGTAAAACAAAAATACATAATCAAGTCTCAAGAGTGACAGGCTCACCACCACAATAAAATGTGGAGGGGGGAAATAGATCTACTAATTTTACCTAGGAATCTAATTGAGGTTTGTTTTAATCAAGATTAACCTGGATCAACTAACTCACTAACTTTGAAGCATTATAGAACACCACCAATCCATTCTGATCAAATATCAAAACATTACATTGCAAACGTGACAAACAGCTATACAGTGCTGCTATTGCTAATTACTGTGCTATTAAGTAATGTGGCCACAGTAATGACACGAATTGATCAAGAACTAATAAGTTAGCTTAAGCTTGGATAATGCTCCAACCATTTGAGACTGCCTTCGTTAAAACAAATTACAAAAGCAATATGTATAAAGATTGATAACTTACGAGTATCTGTAGTCCTCCGGTTTTCTGTGACCGTGGGTGGCTGTTGATTAGCAGTCGAAGTTGAAGCTGTATATTTCAAAAGTTAAAGTTAAACAAAAGTCAAAGATTCATAAAACACGTCTGGCATCACACTTACAGCGTTCTAGTTCGTCTATTCGGCCGACAGCTTCCCGAAGAAGAACCGATACGGAACGTGCTGCTCCCTCTGCGTTCGCCATTGCTAGACTGCTTTACGGAGGGGAAGTCCCATAGATATCATATATAGAACACTATGGGAAGTCCAGTCAGAGAAGCTCCGTGCTGCAGTTGTATCTAACCAACCAATGGGCTGCCATTGTACCCCGATGACGCCTCTCCTCATTTGCATTTATTATTTTCCCAAGTTTTGTGTGGAAAATAGAAATGAATAAGAAAATAAGGAAATACTAAATAAATAAGGCAAATAAACAAATGGGAAAATGAAAAGTTTTTCAAACAGATGTTGAATGAAAAATAGGTGAAAGAAAAATGGGTTAAAAAAAGGGATTGTATGAGAAATTGATTAATGAAAATGGGAAATACCAAATCAGGTAAATGGAAAAAGACAAAAGAAAAACTTGTTAAATTGAAAAATAGGTAAATGAAAATTTGATTAAGTAAAAGTGGGAAAATAGGTAAATGAAAAATTGATTAAGTAAAAATGGGAAAATAGGTAAATGAAAAATTGATTAAGTAAAAATGGGAAAATAGGTAAATGAAAAATTGATTAAGTAAAAATGGGAAAATAGGTAAATGAAAAATTGATTAAGTAAAAGTGGGAAAATAGGTAAATGAAAAATTGATTAAGTAAAAATGGGAAAATAGGTAAATGAAAAATTGATTAAGTAAAAATGGGAAAATAGGTAAATGAAAAATTGATTAAGTAAAAATGGGAAAATAGGTAAATGAAAAATTGATTAAGTAAAAATGGGAAAATAGGTAAATTGATTAAGTAAAAATGGGAAAATTGGTAAATGAAAAATTGATTAAGTAAAAGTGGGAAAATAGTTGAAAATAGGTTAATGAATGACAAAAAAACTATTTATTTCACCATTTTAACCATTTTAATCAACATTTTAACCATTTTATTTATTTATTTAATTTTAGCTAAGACGGCTCCCCATAAACGAGAAAGGTAATCGGCAAAAAGGTTTTTCTTACCTGGACAATGCTGTATGGCTGGAGGGCAAGACACCAGCGTAGTATTCGAGCATTCTGATGCTGCTTGGAGTGCATCCATTGCAATGGTCTGTGATCAGTTTGAAGAGTAAACTCTCTTCCAAGGAGGTAATACCTTAATGAGTCCACAGCCCACTTTATTGCCAGTCCTTCTTTTTCCACTGTGGAGTATTTTTTTCTCCTGGTCAAACAGCTTTTTACTTAAGAAAAGGACATGTTTTTCTTCACCGGCTTCTCCTTGAGCCAATACTGCTCCAAGGCCAACATTTGAAGCATCCACTTGTACAACAAATGGCTTGGAAAAATCAGGACTCTGCAAAACAGGAGCTTGACATATCTGTTTCTTTAAACATTGGAAGGCATGTTCACAGACATCCGTCCATATAATCTTAGAGGTGGATTTCTTTGTTAACTCAGTGAGAGGGGCTGCCAAGGTTGAGAAATGGGGAATAAATCTTCTATACCACCCAACTAAACCCAAAAAGACCTAACTTGTTTCTTTGTTCTGGGTATAGGGATTGTTTGAATAGCTTCCACCTTTTCAACTTGTGGCTTTATTTGCCCATGACCAACAAGGTACCCTAGGTATTTCACTTCTTCCTGGGCCCAGGTACACTTGTTCACATTCAGAGTCAAACCAGCATTCTGGATCTTTGCCATCACAACCTTGAGGTGTTGTAGGTGATCCTTCCAAGACCATACCATACCATACCAACTTTATTTCTAAAGCACTTTATAAAACCGTAGGACCAAAGTGCTGTACACAAACATAAAATACAGTAAAAAAAATAAAATACAGTACAAAATTAAAAAGGTCAGATAAAAGACTAGCATTTAAAACAGTAAAAATTACACACACAAAAAACAAAATCAAACATCTCGGATCGCGTCAAAAGCCAAAGAGAAGAGATGAGTTTTAAGAAGAGACTTAAAAACTACAATGGACGAGGCTTGTCTTATGTCACTCGGAAGGTCATTCCAGAGTTTAGGGGCAATCACTGAAAAAGCACGGTCACCTCTGAGCTTAAGTCTAGTTTTTGGAATCCTCAGAAGCTGCTGGTCAGCAGATCTGAGAGAACGGGGGGGAGTGTAAGTTTGTAGTAGCTCAGTCAAATACGAAGGAGATCGGCCGTTCAGAGCCTTAAAAGCGAACAAAAGTATCTTAAAGTGAGACTAAACGGGCTCTGGGTCTTTAACTCCTCCCCAAGTTCAAATTCAAAAACTTCACCAATATGGGCGTTCCGATAGACTGCAGAGGCACCGCCTAGAGGAGGAGAGGAGGTGGGGTTAGAGCGAGTAGGTGGGTGTGGCCAGGACCGTGACATGCAGCTAGCATTAGCATAATATATGCAGCATGGAGAGTGACCAAAGCGACACCTCTAGTTTTGTCAGCGAGGTGGAGGAGGTCTATGACTTTTCTCCACTTTCCTCACCAGAAGAGGAGGAGGTAGAGGTGGAGGACTTTTCTCCACCTCCATCACCTGAAACTGAGGGAGACTTGGAGCAGAGCGCAATTGGCCCTGAGCCTTATCAATTTGAGCCCCTGGCTTCAGGCCCTGACGCTGTTGTGGAAGAATTTGGTGGTGTGGACCGAACGGGTCCAGCATCTGAGTGGTAAATTTATATTAACAACATAGGCTAATGTTCAAAGCAGTAACAAATTATTTTTTTTAAATAATTTAACTATCTCAAGTAAGACGTATGTATCCACATTGTACAGAAATAAATAAAAAAACCTCTTTCAACAGGTGTACCTGTGGTCACTGCAGCTTCCTCTCACCTGTATAAAACGTTTGTTGTAGGGAGACACCAAAGGTATAATTATGAATAATTTAGTACTTCCTAAAGCCCTAATAAATATACTATATATCAGTGACGTGCGGTCAGGGGATGCAAGTGAGGCCGTGCCTCCCCTGTCATCATGGAGAAAAAAAAAGAAAAAAAAATGTAATTATTGTATTTATCCTTTGATTTGTATTATAAACTTATTTTACTTAACACTAAACCAGTTTTAAGTTATTTTTTAATCAAAATCACCAATTTTTTCTTATTTTTCTTTAAATACTGTAACGTGTTTTTTTTTTGCTGAGTGATCATAAACGTTTGTGAGTTGCTGATCGAGGCGCGCCGCGCTGCTGCTCGCAGCTCTTGTAGCAGAGGAGGAGGAGGAGGAGGAGGGGCTATGCCCACTCAGCAACACCTGCTCCGCACCGTTGAAGGAGGAAGCGTGACAGATCAGTGATCATAAACGTTTGTGAGTTGCTGATCGAGGCGCGCCTCGCTGCTGCTCGTAGCTTCTGTAGCAGAGGAGGAGGAGGAGGAGGAGG
>JBBPBX010076720.1:0-17044 GCA_038048925.1 Garcialebias charrua
AGAGAGGAAGAAAATCGAGCTGCGAGACGTTACGAGGAAGAGACAGGGAGGGGGTGCTACGGCCCCCCGAAGAGAGGGATGAGGTGACCCAGAAAGTGAAAAGCAAGTGGATGAAGGAGCAAACAGGAAGTTGAGACAGAAAAGTACACAAGGAAGTTGAGAAGAAGACAGGAGGCAGGAGATGGAGGGAGTGAGTGCAGGCCCCAAGAAGAGAGAAGGGAGGGGGGCCACAGAGAGGGGTTGTGGAAGTATCAGAGAGAAGATGAGGAAGGTGAGGCGAGATTAAACATTTATCTTGAAATCAGCCACAGAGCAAAGAACTTATTTTAGAAATTTTAAGAGGTCAGCAATTCACCAATTAGGCAAACACGAGAGCTCTAGAGAGAAGTGAGACAGTTTCGGGGTGAGATTCAGTGAACTTTAAAGTTGATGTAAATTTAATTTTTTCCTGCTTTTGGACTTTGGATTAGAGGTGAAAAAACCCGTTGTGCAGACCAGACCCTGTGAGATGTGTTTTGGTTGGAGACAAATGCCGAATGAAACAAATATAGCTTTTGAATTTTGGTTTAATAATATAAGGGCGTTAGATTAATTTGTTTTTCTTTCACAGCTTAACAGCACAAAGCTGGGGGGAAACGGAGCGACAGACAGGCAGATCTCTTTATTATCACACACATAAGGTGATTTGCCATGAGCTAGAATTCAACTAAAATACATATGATATTCTTATGTTTGGTATCACGAGATTGTGGTCAGCGCGTAGGACTCGACTATGATTTAATGCGAAAAGCGGACATTACTCTGGTTCATTGTGACTCTCCGTGTAAACAGCTGCCACAGTGGGAGGAAGACAGACCTCTCACTCATGCATGGACAAAGACAGTTAAGAAACACCAAAAGCGAAGCAGCTACAGTTCAAGGCGAAGACCTGAACTAAAAGAACAGTCCAGGACTCAAACAGAGGTCCAAGTCATCAAACACAACGTTAATCCAGGGCCTGGGGCACCCTGAGACAGTCACCCGAACAAAGGGGCGTGTCACTGAAGCTGACATGATCTGAACAATGGACAGATGCACATGACAAGAGCAAGCGAAACAGCTGTCTGGAGTCACCCTTTTCAGCGACCAGTTGGGGTGTTAGCTTGCTTGAATCAGGTTGAGTCAGGCGTAGGCCTAGGTCTCGTGAACCCACACGTAATAGGCATTATTAATGACACACATAAGCAGGTAGGACATGCCCCAGCATGTCATACAATTTTTAGGTTAAAACTGATTTATGGGCTCTGTCTGTTTGCTTCTCCCCATCCAAAGTAGGCTTTAAAACCATATAAAGCTCTTATCCCGAGGCCTACAGGAAAATGAGTTTGTGAATATTTTCACAGGTAAAATTGGTGTCACCTCAATTATTCATATTAGGTTTAAGGTTAAATATTGAATGGCATTTCTCCTCGAGGGGAGGCATTGGCAGGTGTCTGGTGAGCACAATGAGGTCAATAAATTAGAAACATGTTTTCAAAGGTGAGGAGAGCACAGGGACAAATAAAAGAAAATTTCAGTGGTGGTCGGTGAGGATAGTTGGGTCTATGACAGGAGAGCGGAGCTTTGAGGGGGCTGGTTTGGCAGAGGGCGACAGATAGATCAGTGTTTTGACACGTTGGTGGACCTGAAGCGAAGAGGAGAACGAAGTTAGCGCAGAGGGCAAAGGGCAAGGCTCTGCGTGAAGTTTGAAGAGCAGCACAAACTAAGCTAAGTCAGAGGACAAGAGAGGGTTGTGAACAGCACAGGGAGACGAGTGAGGCTGACAGGAGCAATGACATCACTTCTTGACATCACTAATACACCGAGACCCACTGAACAACAGAAATTTGACCGTTTGGCTGATTTGGAAGCAAAAGGAACATCAGGAAACTTCAATTGGAACTACAAGGGAGGCCCAACACAGAAGCCAGTGGCGGCTCCTGAAGAGAGACCCTGAAAACAGGACCAGGGAGCTGAAGTGGAGCAGGACGGACTGGACTCATCCAGAAGACGGAGAAGAAGATGATTTCGAGGAGCATGCGGAAAACTCGCGCAGGTGCATGCGCTTCAGTTGAACGGAAATTTTTTCAGCTGGTGGCATGCACACATTTTAATTATCTGATCAGAACATTTGTGCACGTATGCGCCGTGCCTTTATTGCGTGATGCTCGAATGGACAAGGAGCTCGCGCGAATAAAGAAAATTTCAGATTCGGAAGGACACCAGGTCATGAGAGAATAATTGGTTGTACAGACAGATTAATACGGTATAAGGTGTCCGAAATTTTATGGTTGACGTGCCATATTCACTGGCTGACCAGAGGTATAACAAAAACAGAAGAGAAGATGAGAAAACAGTTAAAAATTTTAATCAATTGTTACAGTCCAAGACATTTTTTCCTTTATTTCTGCAAAACTCATATAGGAGGATTGTATACATTTTAAGGAAAAATGCAGATCTACAGAAAGTGGGAAAAAATAATTTAGGCCTCAAATATCTTAGCCCACTTTTGAAAATTTGGCTGAAATCTGTGCACAGACTAAAATTAATTAACTTGGGGGCTTTAGGGCTGAGGACGTCTGTAAATAGGGGTTGTGTGTTGTTGAAATGTCATGTAAAATGTACTTTGTGAGACTTATGGTGGTCTGTCCAGCTTCCTTCTCCAGAACGGTGAATCCATCGCACAAGAGGCGACAAAGCCTGATCGAAGGCGGGAGGCCCACTGACATCCTGGGGGCTTCTCAGAGTCTATAAGAGAGAGAGTCACCACGTGAGCGAGCACATCTGGGCTGCTGAAACGCACATCATCAGCGCGCCAGAGAGGGTGAGACACAGCCAGAGTGGTCCGGAGAGCGAACCTCAAAGGTCATCACGAAAGGTCGAGGTAGCTCGGACGGAGCTTCAGAGCTGAGAGCTCCGGAGCAGCATCTGGAGCGGGCAGGTTCACACGAAAGGTCGGCTGTCCTGCATCTTCATCTGAGAGGGCGTGGTCGAGAAGGTGTCGTGGTCGAAAAGGTGTGGGCTTCAGTTGCCGCTTCGTTTCACTTCCTTTTCCGTGGAAGTCATCTGTTCGTGAGGTGTTCTGGTTCGAGTGGTGGAGCTTCCTGAAAACACCTGTCTTCCTGGAGAGCATCTTTGTGCTTGCTTTTGCAAGGACACCAGAACGATAGGGAAACAGTTCCCCCTGGTGCCAGGCCTGTCTGCCTTGTTGCTTTGAGAGAAGAGCGCATGCTGCATGATTGCAGCTTAACAAGGCAAGCCACACCAACAGGAGCATAAAAGAGGGGGTCGACCATTCACTTTTGGGTTAGGGGCAGTGTTTGCCGCCAGGGGAACGGGGTATTGGACACAACCCGCCTGGCATTAATCATCAGCAAATCTGCAGCCCAAGGGAAAGGGTGGTGACCTCTGAAGAATACATCTTTCAACAAACATCGGAACAGAACAGAAAACCAAGGGTTAAATCGACTCAGAAAGGCTGACAGAGTGTTTTGAATTTACAGGTGTTTCTATTTTGCAATATTGAATCATCAATATTTTAAACTTTAAATTTTAAATCATACAGTGTAAAGGTCACACATTTAGGATTAGATATTTGATTTCACCTTTAATATGAAATTAACGACCATTTCTTATCTTAGAATTGGTTTAGGTCAATAATTTGCTGCTACACTTTAACTTTTAACTTTTATCAATTAGACTTACTTATATTTAAAATTAGAATTCAGCAGAACAACACATCGTTTCCAGGTCTAACTTTCAAGGGTTTGGAGTTACATTTTTCAAGTTCAGCGTTAAATCATAAAATATTAGAGGTTTTTGACCACTTTCATATTCCTGGTTCAAAATTCAATGGGTGAGTGAGTTATTCATTTTGAGGATGTGTTTTTACAGGTGCGGTTCCAGTGATTCCTGAATAATAAAGATTGAAAGAAAAATTAATTATAATAATTATAAATTACAAGAAGAAGATTTTGTAAACTGTGCATACGTTTGAGGGTTGGGTTTCCACACTGCTTTTCATGTGTATTTTCTTTTTCAGGTTCTGCAGATTTAACTGAGAAGGGGGTAATTTGTGTTTCTGTTGTGTTTCATCACACTCCAGGGTTCAAAGTTTGACACTGTAGAGAATTTCGAACTATATCAAGCATGGCTGAGGGGCAGAAGAGGCTAATGGTAGCTGCAGGTGTGGGGTCATTGATTATAGTTTCCACTATTCTGTTGTTGGAATATTTCTGTGTGATACCAGGTCATCCAAGCTGTCATCCTGTACCTCCTCATCAGAGGAGTGAGAGAGATGTCCTCATGCAGAGGACATGGACGCGGGTACAGGATGCTGGTCATATATCGATGAATTTTTCTGAAGTCTTTCAGAGGAACTCTTGGTACAGGTATGCGCAGTTTTTGGCCAGAAGCCGCCACAGGTCTGAGTCTTACGTCTGTACCCCACTTTCTGTTGAGGAATCACAGCGGCCATTGACAATTACACCTCTTGACCGGATGTTATCATTTTGTGTTCTGCAGATGAGCTCCAGAGGATTCTACATGGAGCACCTGCAGTGTCAGCCTAAGTGGTGCAAATTGAGTACATTATCACACCCGATGGTGTTGGCTCAATTTGTAGAATGGCCATCCAGTGGACAGTTTCCTGTCTGTGTGCACCGCGTCCATCATCAGGACTCACATCAGGTGGTAGTGGGGTCACTTCCTGAAGAGAGGTGCCGAGCGGTGTACCATCCGGGCAGGGAGTTCAGGAGTGTGCCTGGCAGCAATGGGACGTATCCGGTTGAGGACTTGGCATGGCTGTGTGGACATCAGGTATTCCTGACCTTGCCAGTGAACTGGACTGGGTGCTGTGCACCTGTTGCGGTTACAGAGGGGTCGTACCTGGTGTCTTTGAGCAACGGTTCTCACTATGTGGGACAATCAAAGACTTCTGACGTCAGTCAGCTCGAGTCTTCGTGGGGTTCAGAGGTCCCAGTGGAATGGAAGCGTAGCTTCTTCCCGGGATCAAAGGTCGGGGACCACCTGTTGCACATGGAATCGTTGGATTACCAATTTGGGATGTTCATTTATGAGTCGGTGCAGGCGTTAGGGACCACCTCTGCAGAGCGGTGGGCCATGTATGTTGTGTCTTTACATCATAATTTGCTGTTGGATTTGTTTAAAGCATCTGTTAATGGAGTGTGTGAGGTGATTAATGATGGCACCTGCTGTACCTTTATACCTGATGCGTCTGCTTCAGATCCACAGGTCAGGGTGACAGCGGCCCTGCGCCATCTGAGGGAGCTTCAGAAGCATCAGACGGAGGAGGCGCATACAGGGCTGTGGCATGCACTGTCGTGGTTCACGAGAGGATCATGGCCTCAGGTGTTGGTCAAGATTTTGGCCTTGCCACTAGCTATTTTGGTTCTGTTCTGCCTATTTATGGGGTGTGTGACACCTTGTGCACGGGCAAAAGTCTCGAGGATGATTGCTTCCAGGGAAATGGAGGATGTTGGGACGGCGTTTCCCTTGGTGCAGGCGGGGTCCACACCGTCGCCTGCCGCACAAACTCACCTGTATTTGGCAGACAACAGATACCTGTAGTAGTGGGGAGTGTTTGAGTGTGGAATGGAAGAGTGTTGCTTTTGTCCTGATTATATTATTTCTCTGATGATCTTGCTGTTTGGAGGGGGTTTCATGTTTTCATCTTGTTTTTCGGGTTTAATGATGGAGTCAGTTTGGGGTTAGTCGGGATGGTTGGTTCTGGGGTCAGATGGAGGTCAGGCGCAGTTCGCTGCTGGGTGAAGGAGCTCTCAGGTATTCGGCGGAGTCCAGATACCTGTAGAGTGGATGGGGAACTCGGGGGTGGACCCCAGCTGGGGAGTTGGAGCGAAGAGGGGTACTGCATTTATCATTTTATCCTTGAGTAGATTAGGCCACTACGGCTTTCGACGGTTGATTATTGTTTTTGTGTTTAGATGATGTTTAGTTTTGGAGTCGGATGGAGGTTTGGACTAGGGTTAGTTGATTTTGGTGGTTTGATTACTTGATTTTTTTATTTTTCTTGTTGTGGGTGGTTTTCCTTCGCTGGTGTGTTGGGAGGGGGTTCCTCTGCAGGGGCCCCTGGTGCTCTGCTGGTGGTTGCGGCCTATCTTTGATAGGCCGAGAGAGGGAGATGAAGGATAAATCACTGTTATACACGTTATTATAATTAAACCTATATTATTCACATGATCAAACCTATAGTAGAAGTGTTTCTATTCACAAATGTGTCTCATGTAACCACAAAGGGTTTTACATGTTCAGGTGTGCCAGCATTAATCTCACGGACCAAGCTGATGACCAGGCCTCAACCCACGGGCCACCTCTTTGAAGCAAACCAGAGCTGCACACAACACATTCCAGGGGGGGGAGGACACACATGCAGCAAAAACATCTTTGGTGTACCACACACATCAGAAATCATGCTCAATACACAGGCTCACACTTAGTTAATCACACACAAGGTGCACAGGACAATAACTTGTTTAAACTTAAGCAAAACTCGTTTAAATCTAGAACTGCTCCTCTGAATTGGCACAAACAAAGAAGCACACAAACTGATAAAGGTCAGGAAGCGGAGACCTTGAGCAGGATCATAAATCTCGTTGCTAAGGCAACTATCAGGCTTAACCAATGGGACAACAGCAGAATCCCAAAACAATTTATGGTACCACATAACATCACGTATCAAAGAGACACTTTAGGCATTCCTGGAGCGACTTCACGGCGAGAGGTTCGATCCAGCAGCTTGGTTCGTGTGCACATGAATTGACCTAATGCCCATTTTCTGTTTAAACTGTCTTAAACCTGTGTCTTAATCAATAAATCTCACTTTTTCTAAGAAACGCCTGGTCATTCAGAACACGTCTTTAACTGAAATTCCTTCAATATTAAGTCTCAAACATATATGAACTTTCTTGTCACTCTCAAGTCTCAAAGATAGAAAAAAAATCAAAAAATCCTTCTGTTATTTCAACTGAAAATGTCTGCACAAAATACTGAGCAAAATTCAAAACAAAAACTAAATTACAGGTGCAGTAGTCCTCCCCCATCACCAAAGAAATAATAAAATAAATAAAATTAAAGCTTATGTTCTGTTGAGCTGCATAACTGTAACATACAACAAAAAAACGTGTTGTGTTTAAATGAGCAGCTATTTCTTCCAAAACTTGGCAAATGTGCCTAAAAAGATTGCTGATCAGAACATAGCCATTTAGCTGCCTCGGTTATCAGTGATCAAGCTTCAGATTTTTGTTCAAGAACACAAGCCTGTTCACTGATACAGGCTTCAGTGCAGACCTATAGCATGTTACAATGTTCCCTCCTGTGCTGAACAGCCTTTCAGAGGCTGCACTAGTAGCTTGGATGCACAGGTATTTTTTTGCCAAACGGCTAACCTGAGGAAAGATAACCTCGTGCAATTTCCACCAGTTGAGAGGATCACTGTCACTATCTGCTGGAGGACAGTCTAGGTAGTTGTTTAACTCTGCCTGAATTCGCTCTCTTGAAAATGGTCCTGTTCCTGGACTGTCACTTCCTGCAACTGCAGGCCTCTTAAAAAAGCTTCCAAAGCTCTTCTTTGCCAGCTTTGCAGCACTTGGGCCTGGGATGTCTTCAGCTGAACCTGAAGCTTGTGGTGACATTTGAGCTCCCTCTGTTTCTCCCAGGAATGATTCCATTTCGCTGATTGCTCTCTCTTTTATTACCTGGCTCGTTTCAGGGTCCATGTACAGACTGTGGAATCGAGGGTCAAGCATGGTTGCCAGATTCATTAGTTCCACCACCACTGGGTCTTCATTGTACTTGCTGTTCAAGTACTCCAGTATTGAGCTTTTTATGGATTTTGTGAGTTCTGTGTCATTTTCCTTCACGAGAAGAATGGTACTGTTGAACAGCTGAAGGACAGGCTTCAAGCATGAGATGGTGACATAGTCCTCAGCAGACAGAGCATCAGTGAACTCAACCAGAGGACCCAGGGCTTTGCTCACAGAATCAAGAACCTGTAGATCTTGCCATGTGGGGACCAGGTGCCTTGTTGAT
Source organism: Garcialebias charrua (assembly GCA_038048925.1). Lineage (NCBI taxonomy): Eukaryota > Metazoa > Chordata > Actinopteri > Cyprinodontiformes > Rivulidae > Garcialebias > Garcialebias charrua. Next base: position 8,086 of record JBBPBX010076720.1, read on the forward strand.
CGGTCAGCAGCTAAGACCTGGGTGATGGGTTTTTCTTGCTCCAACACACGCTGGATCATTTTCTGTCTGGACCCCCATCTCGTGGGAGATTCAGTGATGAGCTTGCGTTGAGGTGTTCCCTCTCTTTGTTGAGCCTCCAGCAGTGCCCGCTGCCTCTTCCAGCTGTTGGAGAAAGAACTCACAATCTTCTTACAAACTGCCACGGCTCTGTCGATCCTGTGATCCTTCATACTCCTCTCTGCAGTTAAGGGTAGGGAGGAGAGAGAGAGAGAGAGAGAGAGAGATTGAAATCACAGTTTTAATTTTACCATTATCCTAGCAAATTTAATATAATTTATATAATTTTCATTTGTATTATTTAAATCACTGTGAACTTAAGAGATGTTAACATTTTAAACATTACAAGTGCCATGCTGCAGGCATAATCAGGTTGTCAATATTCCATTAATGGGTGGACTTTTTGTTGTCAAGAACATGCCAATATTTCCCACATAATCTGTAATTTTCCTATTAATTTATTTTTGAATATTTCCTTGACAGCTGTGGTATTTGTATATTATCACCTATGAGGAAGGAAGTAGTTAGCATTATATAATAATCCAAGTACATTTTAGCTAATTAAAGTGTGCTTTAATGAGACCTGTTACAGTAGTCAGATTTAAAGTATGTATTAGAAAATAAATTTAAAATCTGTTTGAAGCAGATTGTCAATATACTTTCCATTAAGCCCACATTTTTGTAATACGTCTTTTTGATAAGTTTGTTTTATGGTTTAAAGTCTAGTTTTATTTAAAAATGAACCTATTGGTGGGCCGAACTGGGTTCACCCATGGGCCTGATTTGGCCCCTGAGCCATCAGTTGAAAAGCCCTGATATAAGGTAATGTGTTTCACTTTGTGAATAGAGTTACTGAAAGAAATTAACTCCAAATATTTTAATTTATTGTACTTGTACTACTTTAACAAACAATATTAGCATACATAATTAATAAATAAAGTAAACTTACCAATGGCGATATGAAGACGATGCCCAAAGCAGGACAGTCGCGTCCAGTTATTCAGTCTGAGCGCTTTGATAACGTTGGCACCGCTATCTGTTGTTATGCACACCTGTTTTTCTTCGTCGAGGTGCCAAGACCGGAGAAACTCTTTCAAGCCAGCTGCAATATTCTCTCCTGTGTGATCCTCAGGAAAGAAGCTGGTCTCCAGGTTTGAGCTGCACAGTTCCCAGTCGCTGTTTATATAGTGTACAGTCAGACTCAGGTACGGCTCTGTGGTCCGACTTGACCATAAATCCGTGGTTGATGCGTAATAATTCACAGATGAAACCACCGCTTGAACATTTTTACGGTATTCGTCGTACATGTTTGGGATCGCTGTCTTGGAAAAATATTTTCTTTTTGGGAGGTTGTATCGCGGGTCTAGCTTCTTAACAAGATTACTGAAGCCTTCCTTCTCGACAGTTTGGATTGGTATCATGTCTTTAGCTAAACAAATCGTGACAGCTCGAGTAATATCTTTCCAGCGCTTGCTGGATTTATCATACGGGGTACAGCTAGTGAACGACTCGGCGATTCCATGCTGAATTATCTTACGTTTCTGTGGCTGTGTTGATTTAGCTGCCGGACTTTCCTCCCGAACTTTCATGCAGTCCTGGTAACGACACGGGTGCTGATGCTTCAGATGGTGAAATAAGTTCGACGTACTTCCCCCTCTCGATATTACAGACTTCTTGCACTCCCTGCAGATTACCGTAGTCTGTTCTGTATCTGCTCGTTTGAATCCAAAATAATTCCACACGACTGAAGAACCTCCTTTCTTGGGAAATAATTCTTCAGCAGTAACGCTTTCAGCCATGTTTGCCGACCGTTTCCTTGTTTACAACTCCAGTGGCGAACTTTTTTTTTTTCTGCAGCGGACGAGCAGCCAGCATGACCGCCCACGTGAGCGCAATCCGCTGCGTGGCGTGACGTAATTACGTCACAGTTATACGTCACAAAATTAGCATATCGCGGTATCACTTTTTTTGCCCGGGCAAAGGCTTTCTACCGGTAATACCGGGCACGATACGATATGGCCCAGCCCTATAGTTAGCATTTATGGGCCAAATGTAGACGACGCTTCTTTTTTTCATGACTTTTTTTCCACTCTATCAAAGCACATGGATTCCTCACTGGTAATGGGAGGTGATCTCAACTTTGGTTTCAATGACAAAATAGACAGACTGAATACAGTGGGAACTCAACGCAGTTGGCAATCTATAAATATAGTTAAACAGTATATGAATGATTATGGACTCTGCGATGCATGGCGTTCTTTTCACCCTGATAGCAAAGAATATTCTTTCTTTTCACATGTGCATCACTCATATTCTCGTATAGATTATTTTATAGTAAGCAATTCATTGCTGACCAACATTTCAGACACTAAGATACACACCATTGCTGTCAGCGATCATGCACCAGTTACTCTATATTTAGATTATAAAAAAGAAACTAGAAAAAATATAAATTGGAGATTCAATACATCACTGCTTCAAGAAGAAGAATTTTTGCAATATTTTAAAATAGAATGGGCATCATATTTAGAGTTGAATGATTTGCCAGGAACATCAGCATGTACACTTTGGGAGGCTGGGAAAACAGTTATGAGAGGTAAAATAATATCCTATTCAACAAATAAAAAGAAAAAAGAAAATAAACGTATTGAGGAATTAGAGAAATCCATTAAACTATTAGAAGGTCTACAAGAAGAGGAAACACAGCAAAAACTACGCAAAGTAAAATTAGAACTAAATGAAATTATTGATAAGAAAAATAAATTCTTGATACAAAGACTTAGATTAGATAATTTTGAATACGGTAATAAATCAGGGAGCTTTTTAGCTAATCAACTTAAATTAAACAAAGAAAAAACATATATATATGGTATTAAAGATAAAGATGGAAATATAATTCATGATGAGGGAAAAGTAAACAATGTTTTTAAAGATTTCTATAAAACTCTATACACTCCACAAATAAATCCATCTAATGAGGATATTAATGAATTCTTAGAGAAAGTAACACTCCCAAAACTAGATATTAGTCAATCATCAAAACTAGACTCACCATTAACTTCAGATGAGCTCCATGAAGCAATTAAAAGCATGCCTAATAAGAAATCGCCAGGTCCTGATGGATATCCAGTAGAATACTATAAAAAGTTCTGGGATATACTGGAACCGATATTTTATAGAGTGCTACTTGAGTCAGAAGAAAATGGCAGGCTACCAACACATATGAATTCAGCCAACATTAGTCTCTTATTAAAGCCAGGCAAAGACCCAGTATTACCTACGAGTTATCGTCCAATCTCTCTCATTAATGTTGATGTTAAAATAATTTGTAAAGTCTTATCTAAAAGACTAGAGAAGATAACTCCTGTTATTATACATCCAGACCAAACCGGATTCATAAAAGGAAGACACTCAGACACAAATACACGAAGATTATATAATGTAATAGAGTATTCGTATTTTAAAAATATTGAAACAGCTATTTTTTCTTTAGATGCTGAAAAAGCATTCGATAGAGTAAATTGGAATTTCTTATTTGCTACCTTAAATAAATTTGGATTTGGGGATTACTTCATTAACTGGTTAAAAATATTATATAGTTCACCAACAGCGTGTGTCAGGACAAATAATCAATTATCTTCAAGCTTCTGTTTACAGAGGGGCACCAGGCAAGGTTGTCCACTTTCACCAGCATTATTTGCTATTTTTATTGAACCGTTAGCAGCAGCAATAAGGCAAAGTGTTGATATTAAAGGCATAAAGGGTAGAAACATAGAACATAAAATGAGTCTTTATGCTGACGATGTTTTGCTTTTTCTTGAGAACTCAGGAAACTCAATATCCAATGTTATCAAGTTAATAAACTCATTTTCAAAAGTTTCTGATTATTCTATAAACTGGACAAAATCTACAGTGCTTCCGATAAATTGTGTGTTTAATAATTCTCTTAATGAAAGACTACAATCAGGTAATATTAAATATTTAGGTGTTAATATCTCTCCTAAATTGGAGGATTTAATAAAATTAAATCATATCCCACTATTAAAGAAAATTGAAGACGATCTTACTAGATGGAGATCTCTACCCATATCACTTATGGGAAGAGTTGCCTCAGTAAAAATGATGGTGCTGCCGAGAATAAATTATTTATTCTCAATGATTCCAAATAAACCTTCAAATGAATGGTTTAAGTCCCTGGACTCTTCTATATCTAAATTCCTTTGGAACAATAAAACTCCGCGTATTAGTTTAAAAACATTACAAAAATCTAAAGATACCGGAGGATTAGAACTTCCAAACTTTTATTACTACTATTTAGCAAACAGATTACAATATATATCAAAGTGGTTAAAACCGAATGCACTAGATGAAACTTGGATAGATATAGAACAAACTTTATGTAATAATATTAGGATTTCAGATCTACCATTTATCAGTACAGATTTAAAAAGACATGTCTGCTTTAAGAGCATCAATATTAGCTCATCTCTGACAGCATGGTGGGAGTATCTGAAAATGACAAAGTCTTCACTACTCCCATGTAGACATACACCTCTCTGGAACAATCCTGACATTCAACAAGAAAATAATATGTTAAATTTCCCAGGTTGGAGAATGAAAGGTATTGAATGTCTGGAACACATATTTGAGGGTATAGACTTTATTCCATTTAATAAATTAATAATACAATATGACATTGATAATAAATATTTCCTACAATACCAACAAATTAAGTCAATTGTAAAAAAGAAATTTAAGCTTAATAAAACATTGTTGGAAACACCAACATGTGTGTTAGAGTTTATTAATTTTCAACCACCCAAATTATTATCTAAAATATACAAAAAATTGTCTAGAATCGATGACTCGATAGCACTACCTGTTGAAAAATGGGAGTCAGATTTATCAATCAACTTTGAACAAAAAATTTGGTCTCAAGTATGTTCAAATACTTTTAAATTGACTAGAATCTCCAATTTACAATTAATACAATATAAGGTTCTCTATAGAGTACATTATACAGGGGAGCGAATGTTTAAGATGGGCTTTATACCATCTAACAAGTGCTCACAGTGCATAAGTAATACACCTGATGATTATATTCACGCGCTCTGGTTCTGTCCACCCGTTCAGAGGTTCTGGGTACAGGTATGTGAAGACTTGTCTAAATGTTTGAAAATTAATATCCCACTCTCTCCATCTGTTTGCTTATTGGGTATCTTTGAAGATGTTATACTAGAAAAAAATACATCCTATATGCTTTTCACTGCCTTATGCATCGCAAAGAAAACCATACTCGTAAATTGGAAAAATAAAAATAATCTTAGCGTTAATCAGTATAAAAATCTTCTGTTAGATCATATTAGTCTTGAAACAGCATCTGCCGACACATTGGATCAACCTATTTGGCATTCTTTGATCGGCTCCGTTACGTAGTGAGGGTGGGGGGTCTGGGATGTGGCCTTGTGGGGCATTGGGACTGGAGGGGGGGGAGGTTGGGGTTTGGGGCGCCGGGGGGTTAGGGCTGCTTGGGCGGGGAGGACCTCGTCTTCGACCTGGGGAGGACCGGGGGGGTTCTGGGGGACATCTACTGGGGGCGGCATGCGGGCCCTCGGGTGGTCGGTGGCGGCGGTCATGGGTCGCCGGTCGGTGACCCGGCTGTGCTGGGGTGGTTTCGGGGTGGGTGCCGGGGGCTTGGGACTCTGGGGGCGCGTCGTCCCCGGGCTTGGGCCTGGTGGGGGTCGGGGGTCTTGGGCTCTAGCCGGCGGGTCGCCGGGCTATGGGCTGGCTGGCGCTCTGGTGCCCAGCTCTGGCCGGGGGCTCTCGGCTCGCTGGTGGGTTGGGGTTCATATGCTGGGGGGTGGGTGTCTGGGGGCGTGACTGGTGGCCAATGGGAGGGAGCGGGCAAACCCAGCCTGGGTGTCTAATGTGTTATGTGTTTTGAAAGTTGTTAATATGAAGGGTGGGTATAGTATTTCTTCTGGGGTGGGGATTAAGTGGATGTCCTGGATGATGGTCTTGGACTATACTTGGCCGGTGTGCGGGCCCCGGTTGGGGCCTGTTCTTGATGCTTCCTGGCTCTGTCGACGGTTGGGCGGGCGCTCTTGGCCGTGTCGTCCATGTGGGATTTTGTGTCCTCTTGGACGGCGGGCTGACTGCGGTTCGCAGGGGTCGTGGCGGCCCTGGCGGGTGTGGGCTGTTGGTTCTGCTGTTGGCGGCCCTCGGGGCCGTGTCCCTCTCTGGTCTTGGCTCAATGTCCTGGCGGTCGGAGAGGTGTTTCCTTTACCTCGCTCCTTGGGTGGACCTTGGCGAGCTGGGGGGTAAGCAGGGTCAGCGGGGGAGCTGACTCGCTGTGGGAGCACTGTTCCTGCAGTTATTTTTCTCCCCATCCCTCAACACGCACCTCCGCCCTCTTCATCTTAAATTAATACATGTAGGGAATTTGGGTCTCGGGTGTGCTGCAATGGTTTTACATCTCTGTTGTTAAGAGCACCTGGGACTCAATTTTATATACACTTTAGACATTCATTCATAAACATCTTCATAAAAGTCACATATAGGGAATGGAGTGAGCACTATGGCTATGGGTGGCGGGATGACATCAATCTCGCCCCCATGCCTATGCTCACTCAACATTATGCATCTAGACAATTAGGGCCTGGGTTAGAGTTGGAGTGGAGGGGAAACTGGTATAATGCCAGCCTTTGCTCCTTCTCTTTCCTTTTTAAATACACTTTACAACAACACTCACCAACAGTACATTTGGGGACGGGGGTGTGTGTGTCGGGGTCTTGATTTGTTAATTTCAATTTTATTTATTATGTATTTATTTATATATTATTTATTTATTTTTCTCTTGCCCCCCTGGTTGCCTTGCGGACATTCTGGGGGTGGGCCGTCAGGGGTTGTGCTGGGGTGTGGGGGGGTTCGGGGCCTGTGGGTTCGCCGTGGGCGGGGCTGGCAGTGCGCTCCCTCTGGGGCTGCTTGGGCTCGGGTGTCCTGTCCTGTCCTGTCGGCAGGGCGCGGGGTGGGCCGGATCTTGGACGTCTGCTGCTCTCCACCCCAGAATGAATGGGTCTACCTCCTGGGTTTGGATGTGGGCTGCCCCATGTAGGGAGCAGGTACATGTCTTGGACCTAGGGGGTATAGAGTGTGCATCGGGATTATGAATGGAGCGTGTCGTTATTGTTTGTCTTTCTGTGACTGAGGGTGAGGATGAGGGTGGGTCTGAATGAGTGTGTCTGTGTATGAATGTTTAAGTGTCAGGCTGGGACTTGGACTGCCCCCTCTCTGATACTTCTGAGGCTACCCAGTGTCGCGCTCCTGCCACGTGGCCCCCTGGTGGGTGTTCCTCTGCCTACGGGCGTGCTTGGGGCCCTCACTATCTGGGGCTGGGCGCTTGGGCGTTTGTCAGCTCGGCCTGGTGGCTGCCTGGTGGGGCTCGGGTCCTCTGGTCCTGTCAGGTCTGGACCTGAGGGATGGGCGTCCCCGGTGCCCGAGCCTCGGTGACCGGCCCTGGGGCTACGTCGGTGCAGCGGGCTCCGGCGGGGGCCTGTGTATTGTCGCTGTTGACCCCGGGGGGTCATTGTGTGTGGTCCCTGGTGGGGTTCGTCCGGTTCTTCCACTTGGTCGGATCTGGGGAGTGGACGAGTGGCTCGTCCTGTTCGGGTGGTCCTGGGGACTCTGGGCTCGGGGTCCTTCCTGGGGTCTTGGGCTTTGATCGCCCCTTCGTCTGTCTCGGGCTTTGGGGGGACGGGTCTCTGATGCTTCACAGTCGCTACTAAATGTTCTATTGGAGGAACCTCATTCACTTATGCATGCTCACAACCACACACAAATGGATGCAGGGATGTATAGTAGATGTATGTAGATGGGTATATAAATGAATATAAATATATATGTATGTATATTGTATATATATTTGTAGGTATGGGTATGTGTATTTATAGAAATATTTGCAAGGTCATGAATATTATCAGTCTTTATGCTTGTATGTTTCGTTGTTGTGTTCTGTCATGTGCTTTGCAGGATTGTGGACGGAGGTTTGGTGTGTTTGCCTTGTGCTCTTTCTGTGGACAATTGTTGTTTTGTTGTTTTGTTTTGTTTTGTTGTCTCACTTTCTCTTTTCTTTCTTTCTCTATTAAAAAAAAAATAAAAAAAAAAATATATATTGGAGTGAGAGGATGGCTATAAGGTGTGAAGGGAGGCCATCTATAAATGGAGAAAAAAAAAAAGAAAAAAAAAAAAAAAAGGTTGGACACGTGGCAGCTCCTCATCATCTACAGTGACATTGTCTGGTTTGGGATGAATAGCACCCTTGGTTGCCATCCGTGATGTTGTACTGGGATAAGCCATGGCCGAATCTGCTTCAACTGAAGGAGTCTTCACTGAAGATGGAGCGGACATAGTTCAGTGATGGACTGGCCCAGTAGAGACATTACACTCTTAAGGACATCTGTAAAATTCTGACCTGTAAGCTTAGCCATGTGTTTCATTTCACTTAGGTAAGTTTGAGTTTTTATTTTGGTTTCTAGCTCAGAACAAACCACTGACAGTTCTTCAATTTCATAAGTTATTTTTTCAGTTTCGCAAATGTACAAATACGGCAAGAATTCACGCAACCTCTCTAGTGCACTCCCTGATGCAAACTCAAATATTATGCAGTGATGAAAATCTGAGTCAGAATCAGTTATATACACAAACTTTTCCATTGACCCGTAACCAGTCAGAAAATCAGCGACCTCATTACAGTATCAGTTTCTGTGTTTGTTGCATATTTAACCAACACTGCATTAGATATTTTAACCCCATATTTCTCCAAAACATCCATATTAGCAACAAATTAACAACTGCAATACTCCAGCTCTGTACACACTCCCTCCTGACTAGCTCTGCCAAGAAT
>JBBPBX010076721.1:0-17044 GCA_038048925.1 Garcialebias charrua
AGGAGTTGTTAGCAAAACCTAGCTTCAATGACAGCATACATGTAATCTGTCCAAGAATGGTGTTCAACACTAGAGAGTCATGATGCAACCACTCCACTATGGTTGAGGAAACCTAGGTGTATGCAAACGAGCAATGTTGTAGGGTGAGGAATAAAATTGTAAATTGAGAGCTGCATATCTGTGTATAAGTGAAGTCCATCACTAAATAGAGCCAAATGTCCTCATGGAACACCTGCAACGTTAACTGATCAGACGTCAAGCTGAAATCCTCAGAAAACACCTAAATAAAGTCACCCCCTGCAGTATGTCAGCTGTGTGAAGACTCCCTTCCAGACTCTGTCGAGCAGGTCAGAAGGCCAAACACGTCCTGCAGAACAAACAAGCGTCAGTCCACTCAAGAGGAAAAAAAAATACACACATATATAAAAAACAAATAAAACAAATAATAAACCACTAAAGTCCTCCAAACCACTATTACACAGGCCTTGTTCATATGTCATTAAACATGACCTGCACCCCACCAGGCTGAAGTGATGAGAACTGGAAACATAACAATTAATTGCGTGAGATTAACCCTGCATGTACTCCTTCAGGCAACATGTTCCTGGAACCTCACCTATAAAAATCAGAAATGTGCCTTTAACACTGAGAGTGAAAAGCACATATCTGCAAAAAATACAGTACTGCATTGTGAGGACAACAGACTGTCACAGAGAGGTCAGCGTGTTTAAAACAAAGGTCACAGCAACAGAAAATAAAAAACAAACCGTGTAATAACCCAACTTTTAACTGGTAATTAACTAACTACTTTACCCTGGAGTTTTCTTCCAAAGCTGCACTGAAGTACACACCAATAAACAGTAACTTTTACAGTCCCAGCCTGAGCTGAATAAGTTGTAAAACTCCCCGTTATCAGCCGGAACCCCGTGAGGCAGATCCACTAACTGTAGGTGCAGAACCAAGTGACAACTCACTCAGATTTATGGATGAAAGAGGCCTCTATGCCGTGCAGGTTCACAGGCACGTAGGGGGGGGGTGAGGGAGGAGGCACCAACAGGAGAGTATTATCTTGTTAGAAGCCATAAATCTGAGTTCGAGCCAGCAGCTCCAAGCGGTCCCAGGACCAGAACCTCCAGAGGCCATCTGCGGCGGGGGGGGGGGAAGGAGGAGGGGAGCCCCATCTGCAGGAACTGCAACAAATCAGTGGGGGAGACCGGCCGTGTGACAGCTGCATGTGCGAAACTGCCCTGTGCATGGCTGCTCAGAGAAGGTTTCTGGCTCCCTGACTTTAACACTCACAAATGCAATAAATGAGAATAAAAATGAAAAGAAAAAAATCTGTCCCTGTTGCCTTGTTTGCGTGTATACCGTACCTACCGGAGTACAGGTCGCAAGCCACGAAAAAAAAGAGAAAAGAAAACAAAAAATAATAAAAAGAAAAGAAAGTTATCTTAAAAGAATGGGTGCGACCTATACAGTGGAAAATACGGTAATCGACTTTAACTGGGAAGGGGAAGAAAAATGTGACTCTTAACAGCGATCACAGTCCCGGCTGTGACCTAATCACACTGCACAGCGACCTGTGAACCCGGAGTGGCAATCCACTCTGAACGGCAAAACCCGTGTGTCGGATGAAAGCCCCTGTGACTCAACGGCGACAGATGCCCGGAGTTCACGATGAGGCCTCGACCACACAGTTTCCCGGAGTCCAAAGAAAACGTGTCTCCCAGCCGACAGGCCGGAGCGCAGAAGTGGGATGTGGGGGAAGGGCAAACTTAAGGCACCGTAAATTATCCCTACGCGTGTGTGGAACTTCTGTGCTCTTCACCTTACTCATATGTACAAGAACCGCCAAAAAAATGCACATTCAAATGAAATACCAACAGTAGTTCACGTTTTTTTTTTACTTTTAGCTGCTAACAGTATAAAACACTGGCCCACCTCGAGACAAACAGCCCTCAGTCAACAAATAATTTAGTGTGTCCAAACGCAGACGTTTTGTGTAAGAGGGGTCCTGCTCACCTCTGTGAATCACCGGCTGTTGACTGCGCGCGTGCTCGTCTCTGTCGGCGGTGGGGGGGGGAACCCTCCAAATCATCTCTCGTTTCAGACGAAACTGCAAACCTCTCCACGTCGGTGGTCACCAAATTGTTGCGAATTCAAAAGGTTGAAGGAAGCTCTGAAACGAATGTGCAAATTTTATGTAGGTTTATTGTACATATAAGAATAAACCTTACAGCAGACAACAGACCTGACTCCAGCACAGTCCAACACACACTCTTCAAAGGCAGGGCCACGGTTATAAAAACCCCGGATGTCGTCACCGCCTCCTTGGACCCTGGAACCTCCTTGGACTGCTTCAGGACCGCCCTGGAACCACCTACACTACCACGTGACCCTCCTTTCTGTCAACAATCTATCAGCTTCAATGTAAACATCAAATGTTATGTCTGTGTATGTGCAGGCGTGTAATTGTTCCCTAGTGAAAACAAAGCCCGAGAGAAAAACGTTCTGCCTAGTGTCACATTTCACATTATAAGGCAGAATTAAGTGTATACAAATAATGGAGCATAGTGGGTGTAATGTAATACTGATAGAAATATATTTCATAATCAACATGACATTAAATCAGTGAAATGTAACTTTTCAGTTTGACTAAGCTTTTGTCCAATGTCCTCTTCTTTTGAACAGCTTCATCAGGTTGTCAAAGTGGAGATCCAGTTGAGAGAAGAACTTTGAAGTGGTATGGTGGTAATTCTCTTAAACTCAGCGTTTATCTGAAAAAATGAGCACAAAGGACTGAGCTTCAAATGTTCAACATCTGGAAGAAGGCCACAATCACTCCTGTTGCCGAAGTGAACAGTGAAGTAAATGTGCCTATAGACATCTTAGATTAACACTGCATCCAAAAAAACTTTTATGAGTCAGGCCATACCTCTCGAATGTAGACCAGGCCATCTTGTCATGAAAGCCTCCACGATCGGTGCATCACGAACAACTTCATGTCTCCTGTATGCAAATACAAAGCAGGTATGTACATGGAAAGTGGCAATGACGTCCAAAATGTGGATGTTTTAATTTGTATTGATGCAAAAGCTTGGACCTACTTGACACTTTTTCAGAGCACCCCTACACTCCACATTACCAGCACCAGCTAAACCTTTAAGACACAAAGATAACCTTGAGTGAGATAACTTAAAATCCAGCAGGTAACTTTACATATAAAAAACGAAGCTCTTCACCAGAGTACCAAAACTCAATGTCCTGACAAATATCTGCCATCAGCATAAAATTCATGGATGCTAAAGTTTGGAAGGAACATTACAAACCTATTTTTTTTTTAAATACTAAATCTTCTTTGCTTACAAAAATTAATAAAAAGGCAATTAGAAGCCATAAATAATTTACATCTGTTCTATAACCCAAATTTGTAAACATTTTACATTGAGTCTTGCCTAAAGCTATTGAAAAAATTATGTATTTTTAAGAGTTTAGAGAAAAAATATTTACTCCGGTAGTAATTCGGTTGCTCTGGTAAAAAAAAAAAAAAATACTCCGGTAGTATTGCTCTGGTAAAAAAAAAAAAAGATTTACTCCGGTAGTAATTCGGTTGAATAGCTAGCAATGTGAAACCAAAGAACAACATGCAGACAGTTTAACAATGAGTTTTCATACAGCACAATAATCGTGTGGAAACATTTTCAACTATAAAACATTTTTTTGAGATAACTTACCTACCGGTAATCGGTGTTCCTCCAAAGATTTGGCTTGAAACTGTTCTTGTCGCTGAGTAGTCAGAAGAAACTGGACGGCTATGATCTTGTTTGGCTTCTGATTGGTTAAGATTCAAAAGACTGCTCTTTTTATTGTCCAATCATGTTTGATAGAGTCTTTTGATGTATTGCATCATTTCCGGTGATGATAAAACATGATTACAATGACTTTAGTCATCTAATATAATTACGTTAAACCAACATAAGAAAAATTAGTAGTTTCATTATTGTTGATAATTAAGTAAATGGTTCTTTATTCTATCGTGTAAATACAAGAGACATGACTGTTGTGTAGTATTGACTTATTGTTTGTGCAAAATCAAAGACCCCTCAATTCTAATTTTTTCAGTGTGGTGAGGTGTTCCGGGCATGTCCCACCGGGAGGAGACCCAGAGGAAGACCCAGGACACGCTGGAGGGACTATGTTTCTCGGCTGGCCTGGGAATGCCTTGGGATTCCCCCAGAGGAGCTGCTTCAAGTGGCTGGGGAGAGGGAAGTCTGGGCCTCCCTACTTAGGTTGCTACCCGTCCCCCGTGACCCGACCCCGGATAAGCGGACGAAAATGGATGGATGGATGGATGGATGGATAACTTTCAAGTAAAAAGCCCTCTGCCCTTTTAACTCTTTTTCTTTCTGTTGTGTTATACATATTTACGTGTATGTATATGTATGTATATCTATATATGTGTATGTATGTGTACATGCATATATGTATGTATGCATGTATGCATTAGTCATTGTTTTTGTTAGAGCTATGTTCATGCCCAAAGTTTGATATCTCGACAAAACTACAGTTTTTATTTTTTAAGACTGTTTTTAAAATTACTCTGTTAGTTTTTAAAGAAAAGTTGTTTGAGTAATTCTCAAAACAATGTTCTTGTAATTATTTCTAATAATAATAATAATAATAATAATAATAATAATAATAATAATAATAATAATAATCATCATCATTTGATTTAAAAGCGCCTTTCAAGACACCCTAGGACACTTAACAAACAAATACAGTTCTAACATTATCAGTGACAAATTGAAATATAAAATTAGGGATGGGACAGATCCAATCCAGTATCGGTATCGGTATCCGATACCAGCATTATTTAAGTATCGGGTATCGGATCAAACCTGCCGATACTTTTCCGATCCAGCTTCAAAGAGCACTTGTGTTCAATCACAATCTGTGACTGCCCTTTTTAACATTGTGTGAGATAAACCCAATGAAGACACTCTTAAGCCTTACAGTAGGGGGGTTCCCTATTGTAAGGCTTAAGAGTGTCTTCATTGGGTTTATCTTATTGAGCATGCATCAGGGTTAAAATGAATAGTTTGGGTGCAAAAGTTTCATTTTACAGAGTCAAATACCTGAACAGTATCGGATCGGGAAAGTATCGGTATCGGTCGATACTGAGCTAATAAGTATCGGTATCGGATCGGAAGTGAGAAATGTGGATCGGTGCATCCCTATATAAAATACATCAAGATTATAAAATACAAAATAATAAAAATACATTTAGTAGAGTTAATGATAAGCTAGTCTAAAGAGATGTGTTTTCAGAGCAGTCTTGAACAGAGAAAGGGAGGTGGTGTTTCAAAGGTCTGGCGGTAGAGCGTTCCAGAGGTGAGGGGCAGAGCAGGTGAAGGCCCTGCTCCCCATGGTGGAGAGGCGGGCAGAGGGTACATGGAGATGTAGCGAAGAGGAGGATCTGAGAGAGCGTGATGGGATGGAGATTTGTAGGAGGTCAGATAGATAAGGAGGGGCAAGGTTGTGGATAGATTTGAACGTGAGGAGTAGAATTTTGAAGATGCGTGATTTAACCGGGAGCCAGTGGAGCTGCTGCAGGACAGGAGTGATGTGGTTATAGTAGGAGGTTTGAGTGATGACACGGGCAGCTGAGTTCTGGACCATCTGTAGCTTGTGGAGAGATTTGTTAGGGAGGCCGTAGAGAAGGGAGTTGCAGTAATCAATATGGGAAGTCACAAGACTGTGCACCAGGATGGCTGTGGAGCGGGGTGAGAAAGAAGGACGGAGACGGTTAATATTACGGAGGTGGAAATAGGCAGACCGAGTAATATTGTTGATGTGAGAAGTGAAGGAGAGAGTGGTGTCGAGGATGACACCAAGACTCTTGACCTGAGGGGAGGGGGATAGCAGAGAGTTGTTAAGGGGGACGAGAAGATGTTCTGATTTTGAAATAGAGTTTTTGGTACCGACAAGAATGATTTCTGTTTTGTTACTGTTTAGTTGAAGGAAATTGTTAGAAAACCAGTGATTGAGCTCATTGAGACAGCCGGTGAGGATGGAGGGTGGGTGGGTGGAGTTTGGTTTTGATGACAAGTAGAGCTGTGTGTCATCAGCATAACAGTGGAAATGGACGCCGTATTTGCGGAAGATGTGACCTAGAGGAAGGAGGTAAATGATGAAGAGGAGGGATCTGAGGACAGAGCCTTGGGGGACACCCGTGGAGACGGGGGAAGACTGGGAACGGAAGGATTTAAGCTGAATGAATTGAGTGCGATCAGAGAGATAGGAGTTGAACCAGTCTAACGGAGTACCTGAGATGCCAATGGAGGTTAGTCTGTTGAGGAGGATAGAATGACAGATGGTGTCGAAGGCAGAACTTAGATCAAGAAGAATGAGGATGGACAGAAGACCAGAGTCAGCAGCAAGAAGAAGGTCGTTAGTAATTTTTACTAGAGCTGTTTCGGTGCTATGGTGGGGGTGAAAACCAGATTTCTGTTGTACAACTACAAGTTTATATTGTTTACAAATAAAAGTTTGTAACTATTTACTTTTTGTTTTATTGACTTTATTCTATATTTACTTATTACTATTACTTATAATATTTACTTTTTTCTTTCATCACTTTGATAAAGAGATTAGTCTTAATGAGTTTTTTGGGAGAGGGGAGTAGCGAGGGATTGGGGGGTCTCAGGTTGACTAGGAAGTAAGAAGGGAGGTCGTTGAGCAAAATAGGTTGGGAACCACTGGTATAGAACTCTTCATAATTAACACATTCTACTTCAGTGATTGAGTTCTGATTATTAAAGGGTAAAAACATTGAAGTTGTTGCTGGTCAGTAAACTGGCCTGTTGGAGACCTGGTTTAATGAGTGAAAAACAAATAAATAATTGTAGTAAACTGAGGAATAAGTGTCACCCTTCTTCCTTCATTCACTTATATATGCTACACCAGAGACAACAATTAAAAAGTATTCATTGCAGTGACATGGACCAGTCAACAAAATGTTAATAAAATAACAATCTTCATATTTTTTCCTCAGATGGTTTATGTGTCCTTAAATTAAAAATTTCAAAATATGTGACAAGCTTCCAGCTACCACCTGCTCTACCACTCTTTCAAACTCTTTAAAAAAGTTTTGGATGTCTTTTTTGCTTGATTTCCTAGTTGGCAGTGAATACCTTTAAACTTAACCCCCCCCCCACACACACACACACACTCACACACACACACGTACAGTTGTAGAGATGCATTAAAACCCTGAGGGTTTCATTAAAATGCATCTGTTGCGTCAGAAGGGTTTGCAGACACAAACTCATATACTGTGTAGAAAATATGTTGCACACAGGTTTGATTCAACAAGGAGTTCCAGTAAATTATGCAATTTAATAAAAGATAAACAAACTGACATTGAAAATTTTTACTTCAACTTAGATGACTCTGTACCAGTTTTTAAAGTTTCTGTACTGGGTTTATTATCCTGACAGCTTCACAGAAAAACTGCAAGTGCAGGAGATGACTAAAACCACTAGATGGCAGCACAAGCAAGCACATTAATGATGGCAGGGGGTTCTTGAGTTTTGTACAGTGGCAACTATCACCGATTTGTTGATTTCAGATAATAGTTTAGGTTCAGTATTTAGATAAAAGTGTACAAAATATGATGCTATTCATCCTAAAAGAAACCAAAATAACTACTGTAAATAGTGTACACTATTTAGCATGCTTTCTTTAAACACATTTATGGGTAAATAGATCACTGGACTCCAGTTTCCTCCCACAGACCAAAAACATGCATGTTAGGCTGATTGGTAACTCTAAATAGTCTCTAGGTGTGAGAGAGAGAGTGAATGGTTGTTTGTCTCTCACATGTGTCCCTGTGATGGACTTGTGACTCGTCCAGGGTGTACCCCACACCTCGCACAGTGATTGCTGGACATATGCACTGGTGACCCCGTGACCCAAAAATGGAAGAAGCGGGTAAAAGATAATGGATGGATAGATCACTGGAGTTTGATGCACTGTGTACACATGTGCAGATTAGGTTGATTTTGTTCAGACTCTGAATTGATGAACTAAGTCTGAACAGGACTTACACCAAGTTTAAGCAATTTTATCATCTTAGAACTCATATCACAAACCAGCAATAAGGAACACAAGCCAGTGTATCTCTTGTGCCGGTCCCAAGCAGGAACCATCAGAACACTCAGACCATTAGGAAGTGTATCTAACTTAAAACAAATTTTCCAAAACTAACATGCAATTTCATCTAAGTGAGATTATAATGGATCGGTCGAGGCCTGGGTTAACAACGACCACCATCTGTGCTGTTGACAAACAGGGTACCGGCAGAAATTGTGCTACTGTTAGGCAAAGACCAAGAGCAGGGAAAAGTGTCAGGAGACAGGGAGAAGAGGAAAGTGAAGAATGTAGGACAGAGGGTTGCAACACTAAATGTGGGGACAATGACAGGCAAAGGTAGAGAGCTGGCTGACATGATGCAGAGAAGGAAGGTAGATGTTTTACCTGTATGTGTCCAAGAGACAAAGTGGAAGGGCAGCAAGGCTCACAGCATTGGAGCTAGGGCTGTGCGATATGACGATATATATCGTGGGGACGATAGAAACGTGTCTATCGTGCTACTTTCCTTCTATCGTCTCTATCGTGATAAATAAGAATAAAAAAATAACTGTCGCAAAGAAGCTTCATATGTGGTTTTGCGAGATGACGGCGCTGCTTTATGTTTGACGCACGCGCGGGTTTGCGACACATGCTTTACGTTGTTAAACTCGAGAGCAACAGAGCCGCAGGCGCATGAAGCCGGTGTCTCAACAAGGAGAAAACAGCTGCACAGGCAGCCCAAGAAGAATAACTTTTACCAAAAAGAGGGGGAAGCTCACCTTGTTAGCTTCCATTATTTCGCTCCGCTGAAACTCTGAGACAAAATGGGTCCAGAGGACACGAACCCAGAGTCCAACCGAGTCCGAACTCGGGTCCAGTTAACCAATACAAAACAGACCAGAGACACAACAGAACCGCAATCAAACGCAACGTTTTCTCTTTTCTGTTTCTTGCTTTGTTTACTCAAACTTCAGAGCGGATTTCTTCTTCGTGAGTTTCATTAGCAGCTGTTGTTTTACCGCCACCTGCAGGAAAAATTTGGACCAAAGTAGAAAAGGAGTTGTTTGTTTGTTTGTTAGTTTATTCATTTTATAATATGAAATACAACAATTAACGTATTCATAATAGAAAAAAAATAAAATGAAAGGTAGCAGATGAAGAATAAATCTTATTAAATCTGCTCCTTATTCATCTAATAACAGTTCAAACAATATTTTCTATAATAACAAAATAAGTAAATAACTCAGTCAATTTTCAATTCACATATATCACACATTAAATTAGATTCATTTATTTTTTTTAGCAATTCATTTTTTACCAGTTTCTTAAATACAAGGAATGATTTGGCTTCCTTAACATTTGTCATTTGGCATTAAGTCATTCCATAATCGTACTCCTTGAATTAAGGTAGATCTTAGGTAGATCTAGTTTCTACTTTGGTCCAAATTTCCTTGTTCTTTTTGTTCACATTCTTATAATTGTAACTATCTGTAGTAAAATAATAAAATAAAAAAACTTTGGTCCAAATTTTTCCTGTACACACACACACACACACACACACATCGTGTTGTATATATCGTGATATATATCGTTATCGTGATATAAAAAAGTCCATATCGTGATATATGATTTTTTCCATATCGCCCAGCCCTAATTGGAGCAGAGTTTAAACTGTTTTACCGTTAAAGTGTAACTCACCTCACCGTCAAAAGATAGCCCCGCCTCAGCACAAGATTTGTAAAATGCAAAAAAATGGGAGTGTCAACAGACACCGCCTAAAGGAGGGGGAGGCGGGTGGGGTTGAGCGAGAAGGTGTGGCCAGGATGAGAGACCGTCATTGTTTTTGAATGTTAAAATTACATTAGTAATAAACAACAAGCAACAACAAATAATTATTATGTAGATGTATTTATCTATTCTCACCCAATCTATCCGAAACAAAAGGCTTAAAAAAAATGAAAATAATACCACAATGTATGCCGTGACCAGGGATCGAACCCCGGTCCTTTGGGTTCCAAACCAGCTCCCTACCACTGGACCAACTAGACATCCATGCATCACCAGTCCTTCACAGAATAAGAAAACAAATGCAACCACATACTTTTAGAACGCTGGAGTTTTGATTAGATTTTGATGAAGTGAAAAGTATTCTTAAAATAAACAAGTTACTAATCTGAAAATTATATCGATCAGTGGTGCTTGTATGGTACAGACTGTTGCACCGCAAGAGAGTGTGTGATAGTGCGCGCGGACAGAAAGGAAGAGTGCAGAGACGATCTCTGCAAGGGGAGTGGCTATGGTTGAACCTCTTTTATACTCAGGTGGAGACGATGTGAGTTGCCGTGGGCGGGGCTGGCGCTGCGCCCTCCCGGGGGCTGTTTTGACTCCCGCTTGGCTCCTGGGTGCTATGGTTGACACGTTGGCCGGTGGCTGCCGGGGCCTGGTGGGTAGTCGGCTGGGACGTGCGCTTGGTTGTTGGTGGTGTGTGTGGGGGATCGGGGACGTGGCCTCTCCGTGGCGGGGGGTGTCCTGTCGGCTGGGCGTGGCTTGGGCCGGGTCCTAGATGTCGGTTCCTCTCCGCCCCAGAATGAATGAATGGGTCTACCTCCTGTGGTTGGGCGTGGGCTGCCCTCTGTAGGGAGCGGGTACATGTCTTGGACCTGGGTGGTATAGAGTGTGTATCGAGAGCATGAATGGAATGTGTTGTGATTGTATGTCTTTGAGTGAGTGAGTGAGTGAGTGAGTGCGAGGATGAGGGTGGGATTGTGCGATTGTGTCTGTGTATGATTGGGTAATTGTCAGGCTGGGACTTAGATGGCCCTATCCTGGATATAGCTGGGGGTTCTTGCGTCGTGCCCCTGCCACGCGGCCCCCTAGTGGGGTATGCCCTTGCCTGCCGGCGTGCTTGGGGGGCCTCGGTGTCTGGGGCTGGGAGCTTGGGCATGTGTCGGCTCGGCCTGGTGACTGCCTAGTGGGACTCGGGTCCTCTGGTCCTGTTGGGCCCTGGCCTGGGGGGGGGGGGGGTGTCCACGGGGCCCGGGCCTCTGTGCTCAGGCCTGGATCTGCCTCAGGCAGAGGGTTCCGGCGGGGGCCTATGAGTTTGGCGCTATTGGCCCCGGGGTGTCACTGCATGCGGTCACTGGTGGGGCTTTTCCGGTTCTCCCCTATGGTCCGATCTGGGGGGTGGGTGAGTGGATTGTCCTGTGTGGATGGACCTGGGGGCTCCGCGCTCGGGGTCCCTTTTGAGTTCTAGGGCTCTGGTCCCCCCTTTGTGTGCCTCGGGTCTTGGGGGTTGGGTCTCTGCTGCTTCACAATCACTATTAAATGTTCTATTAGAGAAGCCTTATACACTTATGCATGCTCTCAACCACACACAAATAGATGCAGGGATGCACATGCAGGTATTGTATGTAGATATCTATTTGAATGTATATGCAAGTGTACGTATGTATGTATATATGGGTAGGTATGGGTATACCGGTATATATTTATAGAAATTTACTGCAAAGTCATGAATATTCTAAGTTATTTATACATATGTATTTTGTTGTGTTTTGTCATGTTCTTTGCAGGTCTACAGACAGTGGTCGGGTGTTTTGCCTTGTGCTCTCTTTGTTTATATGTCTTATATTCTTTAGTCTTGCTTTCTGTCTTTCCTTTCTTTCTGTCCTATTATTATTTTTTAAACTCCACTAGATAATTACTAGAATAAATATTTCATAATAATGGTGTGGAGAGGATGGCTGTAAGGGGAGAAGGGAGGCCATCTCGAGAAAAAAAAATTCTACCATGTTGTTGTTTACTATGTCTTTAGGACCTTGTACATATTATAATTAGGGATGCACAATCCACATTTCTCACTTCCGAATCCGATACTTAAAAACTGGGTATCGACCGATACCGATACTTTTCCGATCCAATGCTGTTCAGGTATGTGAATCTGTATAATGAAATTTTTGTACTGAGACTATTCATTTTAACATTGTGTGAGATAAACCCAATGAAGACACTCTTGAGCCTTACAACAGGAAACTCACAAACTTTAACAGCACACAAGAGAAAAGTCCTTACCACACACATGTCCTTCTCACTCATGGTGCAGCTGGAAAAACTAAACAAAAAATATGCTAAGCATGATAGGAAAGACAACACAGCCCACTCCCCTTAACCAGTAAGAGAGTGGATTTTGTTGTCTTTCCCATAATGCTTAGCGGTTTTTTAGTTTTCCAGCTGCACCTAAAGCTGGAAAACTAAAAAACCGCTAAGCATTATGGGAAAGACAACAAAATCCACTCCCTTAGTGGTTAAGGGGAGTGGATTTTGTTGTCTTTCCCATAATGCTTAGCGGTTTTTTAGTTTTCCAGCTGCACCTAAAGCTGGAAAACTAAAAAAACGCTAAGCATTATGGGAAAGACAACAAAATCCACTCCCTTAGTGGTTAAGGGGAGTGGATTTTGTTGTCTTTCCCATAATGCTTAGCGGTTTTTTTGTTTTCCAGCTGCACCTAAAGCTGGAAAACTAAAAAAAACCCACTAGGCATTATGGGAAAGACAACAAAATCAACTCTCTTAGTGGTTAAGGGGAGTGGGCTGTGTTGTCTTTCCCATCATGCTTAGCATTTTTTTTAGTTTTTCCAGCTGCACCATGAGTGAGAAGGACATGTATGCAGAGGTGGGTAGAGTAATCAAATTTTTTACTCAAGTAAAAGTATTGTTACTTGAACCAAATATTACTCAAGTAAAAGTAATGAGTAGGCATCCAAAAATTTACTTGAGTAAAAGTAATAAAGTACTTTGATTATAACCTACTCAAGTAGTGAGTAACTGCGGAGTACCATCTTGTGTCGTTAAATTATAACATGCAAATGGATTTACAAGGAAACATAACTTTTAATGAGACTGAACATACATTGTTATAAATAAAAACACAAAGGCAATACCAGCCAAAAGGATTTAGAAATAAACCACTTATCTTTTACATTGTTGTAAATAAAAAAACAAACACAAAGGCAACTGTAGCCCAAATAATTCTGCTAAATAATAATAAACTTGACTTTCTGCAAAACTTTAATTCTACCAGTAAATGTTGGAACTCATTTTCTTACATTTTGACATCCTATAAACAGCACTAACTGTTTACCAGAATCTCCGACGTCACTCAACATGGCCCGCGCGGAGAGTTTGTTGTGGTCACGTGACTGGTTGGCTTCACTTGATTGGTTACATGTCAGGTGACAATAAGTTACGCAATAATTTTGCTGCAAATGTTTTTACATACTTGAAACAAAAGTAACTGTAGCGATCGGCAGAAAGCCCATAGTAACTGAGTAAAAGTTGCGGTTTTCTCCCCTAAAATTTACTCAAGTAAAAGTACAAGTCTTTCACATTTAAACTACTCTCACAAGTACAATTTTCTCAAAAAGCTACTTAAGTAAATGTAACTGAGTAAATGTAACTCGTTCCTACCCACCTCTGCATGTATGTGGTATAGATCTTTCTCTTGTGTGCTGTTAAAGTTAGTTAGTTTTTGCTTGGTAGAGAAATAGAAGTTAGGGTGGGGACAAATTTCTCTACCAAGTACACTGTTGAGAATAGTACCTCACAAGGCAGTGTGTGTAGCCCAATTCTTTTTAATATCATGATAAATGATATATTTGATGAGATAGATGGGAGAATAGGTAAATCCTTTTTTTTTCCATTTATAGATGGCCTCCCTTCTCACCTTATAGCCATCCTCTCACTCCAATATGTATTTATTAATTTTTTAATAGAGAGAAAGAAAGAAAAGAGAAAGTAAGACAACAAAACAACAATTATCCACAAAAAGAGCACAAGGCAAACACACCCAACCTCCGTCCACAATCCTGCAAAGCACATGACAGAACACAGCAACGAAACATACATGCATAAAGACTAATAATATTCATGACCTTGCAGTAGATTTCTATAAATACACATACCCATACCTACAAATATATATACAGTATACATACATATACATTTATATTCATTCATATACCCATCTACATATCTGCATATATCTACATATACATCCCTGCATCCATTTGTGTGTGGTTGTGAGCATGCATAAGTGAATAAGGTTCCTCCAATAGAACATTTAGTAGCGACTGTGAAGCATCAGAGATCCGTCCCCCCAAAGCCCGAGGCAGACGAAGGGGCGATCAAAGCCCAAGACTCCAGGAAGGACCCCGAGCCCAGAGTCCCCAGGGCCACCCGAACAGGACGAGCCACTCGCCCACTCCCCAGATCCGACCAAGGGGAAGAACCGGACGAATCCCACCAGCGACCACACACAATGACCCCCCGGGGTCAAACGCGACAAATTCATAGGCCCCCGCCGGAGCCCGCTGCACCGACGTAGCCCCAGGGCCGGTCACCGAGGCCCGGGCACCGGGGACGCCCATCCCTCAGGCCAAGACCCGAAAGGACCAGAGGACACGAGCCCCACCAGGCCGAGCCGACAAACGCCCAAGCGCCCAACCCCAGATAGTGAGGGCCCCAAGCACGCCCGCAGGCAAAGGAACACCCACCAGGGGGCCACGTGGCAGGAGCGCGACACTAGTAGCCTCAGAAGTATCAGAGAGGGGGCAGTCCAAGTCCCAGCCTGACACTTAAACATTCATACACAGATACACTCACTCAAACCCACCCTCATCCTCACCCTCAGTCACAGAAAGACATACAATAACGACACGTTCCATTCATAATCCCGATGCACACTCCATAGATATATACACTAGATAAGCTGAGGAGGAGTCAGCGGCGTCGTCAAGCGGCGGCCATCTTGCCACAGACAGCAACATTAGCTGCAGCTGTGGAAACCGTATGGAGGTGAGGGATTTATACAAACAAAAATACGCTTAACTCGCTGTAATCTTAACGGATTTACAAACGGTTTATGTTTTTATGTTTATGTTTATGTTTATTAAATTTGTTCATTTTTTTACAAAAGAAACACAATACAAGACAATCCCATTAATGATACGTACACAATGTAAAAAAATGAAAGGAAGCAGAAAGAAGAATAAATCTTATTATATCTGCCCCTTTTTTCAAACAATCAGATTAAACAATAATAATATTTCACCAGTAGTACAAAATGACTAACTCTTTCTAATTTTCTAATACTAATACGTAACTAATAATCGATACAAAACACATTAATAATATTTCACCAGTAGTACAAAATGACTAATTCTTTCTAATTTTCTAATACTAATACATAATTAAAAATTGATACAAAGCACATTAATAATCTTCCACCAGTAGTACAAAATGACTAACTCTTTCTAATTTTCTAATACTAATACATAACTAATAAATAATACAATACACATTATGCTAATTCATATATATTTTTTCAACAAATTCCTTTTGATCATTTTCTTAAATGTAAACAGTGACTTGGCATTTTTAACTACATTCTCCAAGCCATTCCATAATCTAATTCCCTGGATTGAGGTAGAACGTCCCTTCAAGCTAGTTCTGAATTGTGGTTTTACAAACATCTCTGTCCCCTTAAGATTATAACAACTTTGTCTTTTAACAAAGTGCATTTGGATATTTAAAGGTAATTTGTTGTTCTGAGCCCTATACATAATTGATAAAATATTATAATCAACCAAATCATGGAACTTCAATAATTTCAGTTGATAAAATAATGTACTGGATGGATGACAGTAATGTTTTCTAGTGATAATTCTTACAGCTCTTTTCTGTAATACAAAAATAGGCTTTGTGATTGTTTTACACGCTTTCCCCCAAACATCAATACAATAGATTAAGTGTGGAACAATGATTGTGTTATACAACAAATACAGAGCTTTATCATTCAATAGGTCTCTGACCTTGTATAGTACTGCAATCGATTTAGCTATTTTTATTCTTACAGAATTTATGTGTTGTTTCCATGTCAGTTTGTCATCAATAATAACACCCAAAAACTTCACCTCACTCACTCTACAAATCTCAACACCCTCAATTTTGAGTGGAACATCAACAGTTTTCTTTTTATTACTGAATATCATGTAATTAGTTTTTTCTAGATTTAATGATAATTTATTGATTTTAAACCAAGTTTGTATTTTGGTAAATTCTGTCTTTATCAATTCCAACATTTGTTCTATATCTTCACCTAAACAGAAAAAAGTGGTATCATCAGCAAAAAGTATACATTTAAGGAGTCCTGACACATTTACCAAGTCATTCACATATAAAATAAATAGCTTTGGTCCAAGCACAGAGCCCTGGGGAACTCCACATGTGATATTACAGAGGTCAGATCTTACATCATTTATTTGTACAAATTGTTTCCTATCTTTCAAATAGCTAGATACCCACTGTAATGCTGGTCCTCTAATACCATATTTGTTCAGTTTTTCAAGGAGAATGGTGTGATCAATAGTATCGAATGCTTTTTTTAAATCAACAAAAATACTGACACAGTATTGTTTTTGATCGACAGCAGTAGTTATTTGTTCCATTAATTCCATGAGAGCCATTGATGTAGAGTTTTTAGCTCTGAACCCATATTGACTATTGCTTAGAATATTTTGTTTGTCTATAAATTGATCTAGTCTGTTCACAAAAAGTTTTTCAAGAATTTTAGAAAACTGTGGTAACAAGGATATAGGTCTATAATTGTTGAACACACATTTATCACCATTTTTAAAAAGAGGAACTACCTTAGCTACTTTCATATTATCTGGAAATATTCCTGTTGAAAATGATAAGTTACATATATATGTAAACGGCTCAATAACATGGCTCATTATATCCTTTACAAACATCATATCCATGTCCACCCAGTCCTTTGATCTCTTGTCTGTAAGATTTTTTACTACTTTCATTATTTCCTCTTCGTTAGTTCCATTTAGAAAAATACTGCTTGT
>JBBPBX010076724.1:0-17043 GCA_038048925.1 Garcialebias charrua
ATTATTAGTTAATTGCTGTTTACTTTGTGTATCTTCTTTAACACAAGTGTACTTTTGTTTGTTTGCAATTGTTCTCTCTGGGAGGTTAAAAACATTGTTCAGTAGATGAATAAATAACTTTGAATCTATTTTGATTGTTCATAATTTGCACTAAAATGTATGAATCCATATTATTATAATAATAATAATAATAAAAATAATTTATGGAATGTTCTAAGAAAGTTCTAGCAGAACACGAGAAAACTCCACACCAGAACGTTCTCAGAACGTTAGGAGGGAACGTTCCCGTAACCTAAAAATAACGTTCTCAGAACGTTCTTACCTAACGTTCTCACCTAACGTTCTCAGAACGTTTTCACCTAACGTTCTGAGAACGTTCTCAGAACGTTCTGAGAACGTTCTCAGAACGTTCTACCTAACGTTCTGAGAACCACGAGAAAACTCCACACCAGAACGTTCTCAGAACGTTAGGAGGGAACGTTCCCGTAACCTAAAAATAACGTTCTCAGAACGTTCTCAGAACGTTCTTCTGTTACTTGGGAGTGGAAAAAAAGTCATGAAAAAAAGAAGCGTCGTCTACATTCGGCCCATATATGCTAACTATACAATAATTTTGTCTAAATATAGATAATTTTAATATTATATATCTACCGTGTGGGTCTATAACCTGATCTAATACTGTGAAGTTAACATTTTTATGTATAAAAATTGCTACCCCTCTTTGTCTTGAATTATAGCAGGCTGAGAATACATTAGGAAACTCTGAAGATTTTAGCTCATCCACAGTTGAGGCCAATTTATGAATTTCTTGGAGTAATACAACATCTGCCTTTAATCTTTTAATCTTGTTAAAAATCCTATATTTTTTAAGTTGGCTACCTGCTCCATTAATATTCCATGTGACAAACCTTAAAGTGCCCATACTTGTGATTGTGAGAATATAGATAAACCACACCCATTATAACAAATATATATATATAAAAAAAACACAGTTACAAACATAATCAGTGAGAGTTGACTATTTATCATTAAGAAATAAGCTAAGTATTGTTCTAGAATATACATCATGGATGTGTTTCTTTATGAGGTACATGTGTGAATTGGCATGAGTGTATATCTTCCCTTGTGCTTGCGTGCTAACAAATGATATAGAGAGGTCAAAAGAAACAGACAAACAAGATAAAATTAAAAGAAAAACAAACAAGCAAAAAACAACAACAAAATCAAACAATAACCACTGTGACATTTACCTTCACCAGTGCAGACACCGAGCTGTGCTTTAAATTTTATTTACAAATACCAATTAATTCACCTCCAGTGTAACAAGCATTCAACCAGGACGTTCAACTAAACCCCCCACGGGCCATCATCAAAAGCCAATCGCTCATGAGTTATTTATCAGTACTTCTTATCAATAAATATCTATGTTTTATGAAAAAAAAAAAAAAAAGAATTATTTTTATTTCTAATTGTTCCTAATTCGAAAGGGGCGCGAGAGGTTTTGTTTTAGACATGGGTGGGCGTAGAGAGCCGGTTACAGTGGACCGCCTGAAGCCAGCCTATGTGTTGTTGATGAAGAGGTGTTGCCGGCTCAGGTTCCTAGACGCGGCCGCCCTCCTGCTCGACCCCATCTTCCGTTTTCTCCCCCCAACTGTGTTCCTCCCCCTGTGGCACAAAATGTTGTTCCTGCACGGGTGCCAGCTGTTTCTCCGCCCCCGAGTCGACGCAGTCGGTTCGGCAGGTTGATTAGGCCCCCTGTGAGAGACTGATATGTTTTGTATTTGCCCTTCTGGGTGTTCGGGGGGGGGGGCTGTGTGGTGTGTTGGTGAGGTATATGGCCTCATCTCTCTCTCACCCAGTAGGAGGAGCCAGCGAGGTGCTCCCCAGGTTTTACCAGGTGAAGAAGAAGAAGTGTTCGTGTGTGATTTCATTCATTCTGTTTCTGGTTTTGACGCTCGAAGGATTAAAGGCAACTGCTTGCAGATCAGTTTGTTTCTCCTTCTTCACACGCTACAATTGCACATTTATTTTCAAGACTGCTTCATTTATACAAACTAAGTTTCAGAGTAAATGCACTTGAACATGAATGAGTCCCAGCAGGTACCCCGCATGATCCCAGTAGAACCAGAGCCTCTGCGTGACCTTTTATTATGCAAGATTTTTTTTAGTCTACGTGTCGCGCAGCGCGCAAGGGTGCGCGCGTGAAAAGTGACGTAATATCTCAGTCCCCGCCCATGCGCGTTGGCCCCGCACGTGGGATTAGCGCGTGTCGTGCACCTCTGAATTTTTGAAACTCCACAAGCCTAGTGCGCGCGCGGTGGGCGCTACGATTTGATTGACAGGTCCCCACCGACAGCCTCTTCACGCCGGAGCCTGCAGCTGTTTGCGCCGCTGTGGTTGTGGAGACGGCGTCGCGACGCATGGAGGAATGTTTTGTGACACAAATGTATTAAATTCTCCTTCATTCCTGATCTGGAGTCGGACTTTTCTTTTGTTTTTTCGCCAAAAGTCACGTGATCGCTTTCTCCTCCGCTGACTCCATGCATTAAAACCGCAAATAAAGACAACAGTTCAGCACGCGAGCGGAAAGCTATTTGTTTTTGTTGTGTGATTTCAAACAGTTCTTCTTCTACGGTAGATTTCTTCTTCTACACCTTTCTTGCAACATATGCACAGGTTTTAGAGGGCACTGCCTCCTGTTGGTCCGTAAAAGAACAGCACTTTGCCATGCTCCGCCGTGCGTCAACCATAAACAGTGGCAAAACTGTAAACGCATTTCGCCGCACGGCTGAGTGCACGCCCGACGCGCGCGCTCCAGCCTGCGGACCAAAGCGCAAGCTCAGCCGGGTGGGCGCGTGCTCGTCCCACACGGACCACAGCTGCACGGTGAAGAAGGGCGCCCAGCAGATGTCGTAGGCCAACACGACGACCACGGTCATCTTCACGCCACGGTCCTCACCCTGGCCCTGGATACGCTGCTGGTCCGGGTGTGCAGCGGTTTGCACGCGCTCTCCCCGGCGCGCAGCGCGCGGCAGATGCGCACCTGGCACGTGATCACCGTGAGAACCGGCACGACAAAAATGACCAGCGTGGTCCAGGTCACGTAGGCTCTCAGTCCCCACGGCTTGATGAAGTGGGCCCAGCAGTCGTGCACGCCCGGAGCCACCTCCACATGAGAGAAGATGAAGAGTTGTGGGTGCGCGTCCACGTGGCGCACACAGGACTGTTCTAGCGCGCTCTCCTCCGCTGGAACGTCACCATGGGGGTACAGATGGCCTGGTACCGGTCCAGAGTCATCCCCACGATCATGTAGTGGAGGAGAACATCCCCACCAACTGCAGGTACTTCACAGCAGGTCCGGACCCACAAACCTGTCCGTGATGTCCCACATGAGCTGCGGGCACACCTGGAAGAAGGTAACCACCAGGTCCGCCACGCACAGGTGGAGCACAAACACGCGCATCCTGGAGAGCTGCTTCCTCCGTCTCCACAGAACCAGCAGGAGTCCAGAGTTCAGGAGCCCGCAGAGAGGAACAGGATGGACAGGAGGACTATCTCCATCCGAGCCAGGAGGAGAGTCCTGCTGCTGAAACAAGACATGACGTCACACCTGCAGTGCACGTGGAGGACAGTCCAACACACACACACACAGAACATGACAGAACTGTTCCCAACACTGGTTTATATCTGATCTGTGCAGGAGGAGCAACCTCAGGATCTCACACACACACACACACACTGACACACACACAGAATATCCAGGACTTTTTTTTTTTTACATTAGACATGTCCTCTTTATACATCTTCAACAGTTATTTTCTGTACAGAAAGCAAAATAATTTATGAGCTAAACATTTTGTTACATTAACTAAATCTATTTTCCAGCTCTTTCTGTTTTACATCTTTTCCATAGCCTTTAAAGAATAATGCACATGTTGAATGGTACGCTCGTTCCACATGTGCACGTCAGCGCCTGCAGCACAGTGTCATATTTGTATATTTTAAATGAAATATAAATGAACATTAGCTCCAATTTAATGAGAGCTAAAACTTGTTGTGTGTGTTTTCCTTCCTTTCTTGGCAATAAGCATCAAACCTGCTGGAAGTGCAGTTTTATTTAACACACAAACATATCTATTAATCATGAGGTCATTTAAGGCTGCAGGTGACTGAGCAGTTCATCTTTGTCCATCTGGTAGCGGCTCTTCTTCCAGACGTCGCGGAGCATCTGCAGAGCTGCACCGATTTCTTTGCCTGAGCTGATTCCCATCTTCCTCAGATCGTGACCGCTGATGGGGAAGCGAGGGATGGACCACCCGAGGAGCTCTTTCAGCAGCTTCTCCTCGCCCTGGTACTTCAGCAGCTCGCACACTTTACTCTGAGAGTCCAGCTCCCGGCTCTGAGGAGACACAGAGTAACTCTTCACACTGTGGAAATGAATCTTATAATCTTACGCCTCACACTGAACTGACAGCAGCACAGCAACAAAAAAACAAAACAGCAGCTGACTTTTTCTTTTCTACATGTCTGAGGTGCAGTTTATATATTTTATTATACTGCATTTCATCAAAGTTGACTCATCCCATTTAAATCTCTTAATCTATTCATGATATATACTTTTGGTAAGATTTAAACCGTTTAATTATTATAAAAACTTTTTGAAAAGAGCAGACTGAACTTTTGAAAGAAATGATTAAAATGGTGAAGAATGGATTTTTCCCATGTGGGAGTAGAAACGTGTCCTTCAGGGAGTTCAGCTGGCAGGATGGATGTGCTGCTGAGTTCAGGTGATGGATGCAGAAGGACAAATGTTAATTAGGAGTTAGATTATGTTCATGGGTAATCTGTTTCTCAGGAAACGTGATGCCTGCAGACCTCATTTCTTCAGCCCTGCTTACACAGCACAGAGCCATATATAGAGAGAGTTCCGACACTTCCATAGACTCCCATTGTAAGAATGGAATGTGGAAGTCACGTGGGTCATGGAGGGGGCGATTTGTTCCGGAAGTGTTTCAAACAGCAGCGCTGCTAGCATCGAACGTAGTTCATTCTTGATGTTTCAGACGTGTTTTCTCCGGTAAGTTGATGAAAATACAATTTTCTTTTGCCTTTGTGAAGCGTTAGCCGACTGTTCTGTACCATTTTATCAACATTAATGCTTCATGTCGCCAGTTTTTCTTCATTAAACATGTTAGTTAGCTAGTAGTGTCACTCTTTATTAGCATGTTAGTTAGCTAGCTCTGCAATCATGACTGGTTTAAAATGATCTATTTCTGTCTAATTCAGCGTTTTAAAATATTCAGTACAGCTTCAATTTTGAAAGTTTTTTTTAAATGGTACATTCCAAGCTGGCGGCTGAGTACAGGACGTTTTTAGTCGGGCTCCTGCCAGTACTACCTCCAAAGGAGTATTTGGAGAGCTTGTACTCGCAGTTTTTTGCGCTGGATGTGCAGAGAGGAGCGCTGAAAAAGCTACGGAAATTGGACTGGAACATGCGATCCAGAATTATG
Organism: Garcialebias charrua; assembly: GCA_038048925.1. NCBI lineage: Eukaryota > Metazoa > Chordata > Actinopteri > Cyprinodontiformes > Rivulidae > Garcialebias > Garcialebias charrua. The sequence continues at coordinate 5,511 of JBBPBX010076724.1, forward strand.
AATCTACAGGCCAACGTGTCCGTGAGTTTTTGCCGAGAGTTAGCCTAGCGTAGCTACAAACCGGGCTAATCAAAGCTAACCGAGCTGGGTCACTGTAACCGGGTGCCGTAGCTGCGGGCTTCGTGAACAAATAAACCGGAAAAATATGCTGGTTGTTACGAAGAAACGCGGGCCGGCACGCTGGAGGTGCTTTGTTGCAGCGAAAGAATACATGTACAACAAAGCTGTGAGTGGAGGCTACAGGCTACAAGCTAACGCTAGCCATGTGCTGCTGATAAAATCTAATGCGGGCAAACACCACGGAGTTAGGGATTGTTGCTACGGGCTGAAAATCTGAAGTCTGTGGTCTGATCTGTAGTCTGTGAGCTGGTGAGGCCAGAGAGGCATTGGAATGCTGCTGTGGGACAATAAATTACATCCAGGCCCCAGATGGACGAGAGCTGAGCTGAACTGGTTGCTGGTGGACAGGATCTGCGCTAAGCTAATTGCTGTGGATGAGAGCAGAGCAGCGAGCGAATTGCTGTTGGACGTGAGCAGAGCAACGAGCGAGTCGCTGTTGGACGTGAGCAGAGCAGCGAGCGAGTTACTGTGAACGGAAGCAGAGCAGCGAGCGAGTTGCTATCCATCTCTTTCGCAAAAAGCTCATGTAGGCCGCCATGACAGTCCGGTGCCGCCCCCTCCCGGGAGTAAACTTCCGGCGGAAGTCCTGTAGCGTGTGTTTTGCTGTGAAAAACAAGCCGGGACACCAGTTTATTTTCTCTCGTTTTTTAAATTTTGGGGGTTGTTTCTTGCTGGGTTAGAGGGTGTTACAGCCCGTTATACATTTGAGCAACGCGTTGTTGTAAACGTGAAGGATCTATGTCCATCGGAGGAGCGGACAGCTGCTCCTTCCTCTGTCTGTGTCTGGCTCTGAGCTGCTGTCGAAGACGTCGCGCTCCGATCAACTTTAGTTCGGTAAACAAAATATTCTATATAAATCATTTTGTGAAACCATGTCAGAACAATATCGGAGTATAACCGTCTGTTTAGTAGCTGTTTTTTTCCCCCCATGATTTAGCGTCTGTACTGCTGTGATACTGCTGTGGTTAGCTTAGCATGTAGCTACTTTAAAGGCTAACTTCCAGACGGTAACACTCACAACAAAGTGCTGGTTCTTGTTGAGCCTGGACTTTTTTTTTGGGCTGTGTTATTTTAGTTAAACTGTTATTTAGCTGGTTAGATATGATTGAGACAGTTTACACATCTTTTTTCAAAGACAGACCGTGTCAACAATGACTAGGCCTCAAAACCTGACCCGTCATTAAACCAGAGTTATTAAAGCACATTTAAAATAATGATGTAAATTAAAGAGGAGAAAAGTGCACATGAAGCTACATTTGTACTAAAATGTGAGTAAATAAAGCATTTACTTAACAAATCTGTCATTAAATAATATAACTGTGTGTTGCACACGTGTTTATACAGTATTATTTATATTTATTTATATTATTTAATGACAGATCTGTTAAGTAAATGCTTTATTTACTCACATTTTAGTACAAATACTGTACTGCACACACTGTCTATGACAAGACAAGTTTTCTTTTTCTACTTTACAGAAGATTGAAGCCACGAGATCCATCCAGAGACAAGATCCTACATTAAGTAAATGCTTAATTTACTCATTTTAGTACAAATACTGTACTGTACACACTGTCTATGACAAGACAAGTTTTCTTTTTCTACTTTACAGAAGATTGAAGCCACGAGATCCATCCAGAGATAAGATCCTACATTAAGTAAATGCTTTATTTACTCATTTTAGTACAAATACTGTACTGTACACACTGTCTATGACAAGACAAGTTTTCTTTTTCTACTTTACAGAAGATTGAAGCCACGAGATCCATCCAGAGATAAGATCCTACATTAAGTAAATGCTTTATTTACTCATTTTAGTACAAATACTGTACTGTACACACTGTCTATGACAAGACAAGTTTTCTTTTTCTACTTTACAGAAGATTGAAGCCACGAGATCCATCCAGAGATAAGATCCTACATTAAGTAAATGCTTTATTTACTGACATTTTAGTAGAAATACTGTACTGTACACACTGTCTATGACAAGACAAGTTTTCTTTTTCTACTTTACAGAAGATTGAAGCCACGAGATCCATCCAGAGATAAGATCCTACATTAAGTAAATGCTTTATTTACTATTATATGTAACATGACATTTATAGTTACAATGATACATTTTAGTACAAATACTGTACTGTACACACTGTCTATGACAAGACAAGTTTTCTTTTTCTACTTTACAGAAGATTGAAGCCACGAGATCCATCCAGAGATAAGTTTGTACACCTGGGTCCAGTCTCAGATCTACACCTTGGATTCCTGTGGAGTTGGCTGAAATCGGACAGTTCCACATGAAGAGAAATCTGTTCAGTTTGCTGGTCTCCATCATTGCTTGTTGAATTGGTTTTGATCTTTATTCTGTGCCAATTCATTTTCATTAAGACAACACCACCCACAGTTGTCATATTGTACAGTATTCAGTTTCAACTGTTTTAAATGTATAATTATAGCTTTTATTCTGAACTTTGTCAGTCTCCTGGGTGATGAAAACTTATAAGCAAAATGAATGTTTTTATGCTTTGCACGTGAATAAAAACACTGGCCTAATGCTGCGTTCCAGTTGTCCTCAGAGGTCGTAATTACGAGCTTCCGAGCAGTAAAAATCAACTGGAACGCCCCCTCAGGTCGTAATTACAACTCGTGGACTCGGTCTCGCCACACCGTACCCGAGATCGCCGAGATCATCGTTTCAAGATGGCTGTTCCTCGCATCAACAGTGAGTGAAAGAGTTACTTTTTACTCTTTTTCGCTGTTCTTCTTTGTTCATTTGTTGTTGGATGTAACTGGGACCTCGTGTACATAATCTCATTTTCATCTCATGTACCACATGCGGTGCAAATGACAATAAAGACTCTCTGACTCTCTCTGACTCTGACTCTTTGTGGTTTACTCAGCCGTAACTTCACATTAACACATTCAGGCACTGTAGTTCTTTACAGTAACGATAATGATATGTTTAAACAGCCGCTGTGCGTCGACAACGGCTCACAAAACGGGTGTGAGGCGGCATTGTTGTTGTTTAGCACAGTACTCGTTTTAGCTGTTCAGTGTTAATTTTTTATCATTAACTCAGTAACACATGTCGTACTTTACAGTGATTATTATACAATAAGTCGCCTAATAATTAGAGGGTGTTTCTAAGCGGTTTGTGTTTTCTAAAGAACGTGATTGTTGTCGTGTTGATGATGTAGCTGCGTCGGAGACCTGCAACCTCGTTGTTCTTTGTTCACCTTTACATGTGTTTTTAGCTAGTAAACTAATGTTTTGCACCATAAACTGTTTTTAAAAGGTCTATCAAGATTTATCTTGTCTTGTCAGGGTGGGAATCCAGTTTAACAGAATCAATTATTTTGTTTAAAAAAAATGCAAAACTTGAAACCCAAACCATCCTGTCAATCCATAGCTGTGTGTGTGTCTGTGTTGGGGGGGTGTATGTGTGAGAGAGTGAAAATCGACCTTATTTATACTTGTTATTGTGGGTTAGTTTTGTGAGTTACTGTCATCTGTGATTTGTTGTTAACCATGTGTACATTTCTTTGCAGTTTGTCGACATGGAGATGAACATGTTCCTTGACCCGAGCAGACACCCGTTTCCCTGGTCCCTTGTTCCAGAGGAATGGTGACTCCTTGACATATTTTATTGATGAAAATCTAACTGTACAAGTCCAGTTACTGCAACTCAACAACTCTACAGCAGGTAAGACAGCAATAGGAACACCATTACATGTAGTACTTACTGTAAACAATGAACTTGTATGTGTATTAAAATTACTTCTGATTTTTGAATTTCAGAGGAGTCCAATTTGCAGAGCACAGAGGAGAGCAGACTGATGACCAGTCTGATAGATAAAATGTGAAACAAGAGATTACTGATTTTTATTTGTTGCACAAATGAATGTTCAGGAACATTTCATTGTTTACCCGCTCATTCTCAATCAGTTCATCTGGACAGTTGAACTGTCCAGATGAACTGATTGAGAATGAGCGGATTTGATACCTGGACTATTGAGAATGAACTTTCTGATTTCATTGTTTAATTTGCACAAAACTGTCATTTTCTATTCGGTGCATTTTGCCAGCTGCTACTGGAACAGTGTCTTTGTGTCCAACATTACTAAGTAAGATTTTTGTGAAGTTAGTTATTTTGATTTAGTTTTAGCTGGTAGCTCATTTTACTGAGACCTCAGACCTCAAATTGTACCTGTGCCTTGTTGTCATACGTTATTAAAAACAATTTGAAATAACAAATGCACAAATTCTTGTCTTACTTCACAATAAGTGTGGTTTTTCAGTAGAATAAAGGAAAGCAGGTAATGAAAAGAAACTATTTAGAATGAAAGTAAATTCATTGTAAAAGAGGAACACCTCTGGTATTCAAACACAACAATTTGTCATGATGCACTGCAGTTTTTCATCAATATTTTTGGAAACCGATGTACTTGCAGAGAAACTAGTGCTCATGTTCTGCACACCATCGGGCAGAGTTTTAAAATTACTACATAGAAATGCTTTATTTAAGCACTGACTTTTAAGCAGGTGTTATTGTTGTGGGAAACTAAGTTTTGCAGCTGGTTTTTGAAGCTGTAAAATGTGTTTACCTATACCAGCTTATGTTTTTGGCGTGGTTTATCCACACAGATATAAATGACAGCGAGAGAGTGGCATGTCAGATAAACACATTTAATCAAAACAGCACTATAACAACACTAGAACATTTTTTGACAAGTTATGACAAGCTAATACAAGTACAGCATCCACACATCACAGTAAAGAGTAATTTAGTCATTTTCATCCTGCCTTGGACAGCCGTTTGGGTGATCCTGACACACTGGTGAAGCCCCAATGCAGAGGTTATGCAGAAGGCAGGCTGCCATGATGACAATCATCACCACAGCATCAATTCGTTAGGCCAGGGGATGAAGGTGTGTCCCATTGTGCAAAATGGCCTTCAGTACTTCCATGATGATCCTGTGTGCTGAGGACTGCGAGACCAAATTTGTCAGACATCTCCCTGAAGCTGTTCTGGTTGGCCATGTACCACAGGAACATCAGGACCTTCTTTTCTACAGGGACTGGTGCTGCACCTTGACAGTGCTCCTTCCTTATGCCTTTCTCCTGCAGCTGCATCATTACAGATGTGAACTGGGTCTTGTTGACTCTGAAATGACGCACAAACTTGTTGTCATCCATGTTCAGCATCACCTCCCATAGTCTTCATGATTATTCCATGTGTCCGTAGGTTTGTGTGTATCAGCAGCATCCTAAAATACAAAGAAATTAAATTGTTTTGTTACTATGGACCATATGAGTCTGAAATAAAGTTTTGATTGATTGAAGTTTAATAACAATTTTAACAACCGTAAAAACGTCTGCTAATGGTTATGCTGAGGTAGTAAAAAGAAAAGAAAAACAATGTTCAGCACTTTCTGACTTTATTTATCTAATGATAACTTCTGTACTGCTGCTATAATCCTAAAAGAGATCGAATTAAAACTATAAAGTAGATGTAAGAGCCTCAAGACCATAATTAACAAAAATAAGCTTATTTATAAATAAATAAAAACTACTGGTTAAAACAACATACCTGGTTAACATTTCAAGAGCCTCAGAATTGCTTTTCAACTTCGCTGCTGGTCTGGAAACCTTTTTATAATCCAACAAAGCAAGAACAACAACAGCTTTGTAGCGGGCGTCCATCTTGTTTTCGTCATCGTGCCGACAAGCTAACTGGAACGCATTCAACTCGGAGATGACATCATTCCGGATTCATAATTTCGACCTCCGAGGCAACTGGAAAGCAGCATAAGAACAATCAAGACCTTTAGTTTTTATTTATGTGTATTACAATGAGTAGTGAAGTAAACATGAGGGAGACCATATATTGTGTCTTTTTAAACACATATAGTGTCACCCAGATGTAAAGGATTTTAGCAGGGGTCAGTATTAAGCTGACCTCTTTATCCTTAATTAATTTACTTATTCAGATTGAATAGTAATTTCACGGATTCTTTTCTTTTTCAGTTTACCCAATATTTCTGTGATCTTTATGATGGATAAATAAATAAAGCCATTAAGTGACAGAGACGTTAACTTAGTTTGATATGTCAAAGACACTATCATTTATTTAAAATAAATCAACTAAATTAACACCATTACACTTGATTGACATGATTTCACTTTCTTTCAATTTAGCACGTCAGCACAGTTAAATCTAACACAACAGACTTCAATACTGGATGTTAAACATATTTAGTCTGAGGGCTCTTTAACTTAAATATAGTTTCCAGATAGAAATGGAGATAAGGAAAGATTTAAGAGGAATTGGGAGGTTAAGAGAGGAAGTTTATCTTGCATTTCTAAAACCAGATGACACTCTTCCATACGCGTCCAGCTAAGATATCATCACACCTCCAGTAAGCAAACAGCTGCTCCTTTACCTTAAGACGTCCACCTCGGTTCTGGTAAAGAGCTGTGATCAACCTTGGACTGACGAGTCGTCGGTCCCGCACGTCCAAGCTGGACTCCACACGTGTTTACCTTGTCAGTGTCGGTGATACTTGCTTTCGTCGGCAGAAGCCGTGGCAGTCGTGGTTTTTTGGCTCAAGATAACTTATTCCAGAAAGGGATTTAATTCAAAGTTCTGAGCTTGTACGCTCGGTTCAAGTGGACTCATAACAAACATGTTATCAGCCTTTACTGAAGACGAAGGTCGTTAGCTCTTGACCAAACGTACCCCAGCTTGAAGAGAAAGTTCACATCTCTCTTCCTCTCAGGGACTCACCCGTTCCTTCAAAACTATGAAGCGCTCAGCTTAGCTTAGAACCTTAAGAGAAGATCATGAGAGGAGTGAGACTTGTGTCTTTTTCATTGGTCCGTGGAAGCAGTTGCCGTTATCACGACCCAAGGTTACAGCCAGCAGCAGAGGGAAATGTTTAGGAACAGACAGAGAAAGCTGGAGTCATTCTCCTGCAAACAACGGATTAACTGTCTTCTTTTTTCTAAACAAAACGGTCGGGCCTCTGTGACCCGAGACTTCAACTTTAACACAGCAGGAGTGACACAGTAATACTCCATATTAAAAGAATAACAGCATATAACATATATCATGAAAATGACAAAAGTTATTCTTTTGATCACATCAGCCTAAAATCAAAGATAGAAATAGTCTCTTTTGGTGACTATGTTCTCAGATTACAACTAATGGAATAATTTGTAGTAAATGTCTTGCTTTACTGAGAGGTCAGTAAAGGTCATCTCTGGAACAGTTCAAAAATACACAGGTGTATCAAAGTGGACACGGTCATGCCCACTACATCTCCTCCCTTTTGGAAGCCATCGCCAGTCCTTGTCCAACACGAAAGGAACATTGAACTGTCTTTAATCTTGAAGTAATCCAACAAGTGGAAAAGAAAAATCAAAATTATAATCCCATAAAGTTTTTTGGAACTTCCATACTGTTCGGAGGTAATCCCTTTGCGAAAAGCTTTTAATCCCTTGGAAAACTGAGTCTGTTAACTCTTGGAAAACAAAGTCTGTGATCCTTTGGAAAACAAAGTCTTATAATCCACAGCGGTAATTCCATAGCAGTAATTCCACAACGGTTAGTTTTGTTGATTGATCAGCAACAATTGTTTTCATAATCAGCATGTAGAGGGGATCCCTCGATTGACGCAGAGGAGGCGACCCTTGGATGAAGGTTGAAGACCAAGCGTTGGAGCTGCAGGTCCCCACATCGAAGGTTGTTGGCTGGTTGGCTTCCAGTCAGTGCCACTCTGGTTCTATGTGTCATGCAATTATGTGGTTTTTAGGTGGGCTTATGATTGGGATTTTACATTAGCCTTACCTATATGCACCTGGTATGTAAGCTATCATGGTTTAGATCAGCTACAATTACCAATTAAGGGGTGGATCAATTCTGTAAAATTAGAAATAGGGATCTATACCTATAAAATTTTGGAGGGCTTCTGTAACGAAGGCCTCTTCTTCCAAACTATTCCTCCATTCATTACTTAGTTTAGGTTAAACTAAAATAGAAAAATGAAATATAGTTTGATCTAAATGTCTGTTGTCTTTTAGACGAACGACGTAGGATTTGGTATTCCTAATAAATTTTGAAGTCTATGGCGAGACTCATCAAAATGAATAGGTAATCTAGAATAGAAACGATCGAATCGGTTCAATTTAGAAATTGTGAGACCAGTGTAGTTTATGGTACCTTGAGTAGCTTTAAACTACATTGACTCTTCAACGATTGAGATTTAACAAAACGAACTGCATGTTGGCATAGTTAAATCCATATCATTCATTAACCAATGTTAATACAAAACCTTTTTGGCTGGGAGTGTTCAGAACCAAACAATATCTCAACTAATGACAACAGTAATGACTAAACAACAAGGAAACAACGTTTCACTGCTTCGACACACTCTTGTCGTCAGATTCCAAAGTGCAACACACAAGAAAAACAGGTCTCAACTTTATGACCGAGGTCAAATTAAATCTCGTGGATTTAAACGGTTGTTAAGGTTAGTTTTTTGTTGTGGGTTTTAGGCTTAGCGTTTCTAAGTTCAAATTGGACAATGCGACTTATAGGGTGGAAAATACGGTAGTTTAAACCTGATTAGTTTATTTACTAACTTGTGTTTGGACGACCTTATTATCCCATGAAGTCGGTGAGTTTGTGAGATCTTTGTCTTTTGTGGAGTCATTGAACGCCTTGTAAGGTTTGATCTGATTTCGATGTACCCATTTAGCAATTGGCTCTTTGCGGCCTTTGCTGATTTTGATTTCGTAGACGACTGAGGACACTTTGTCTGTTATCAGATGAGGTCCAGTCCACCTGGGCATTAGTTTGCGGGCGAGAGTTCCGGTCTCGGACCCTCCTTTCCCGGTTGCTGGGGCGAACGTATAGTACCAGACTCTGTCTCCCACTTGGAGTTCATTGTGAGAGGCCTTTTGGTCATAGTACGCCTTACGTCCTTCAGCGGATCTTTCCAGGTTTTTCTGGGCGAAAGCAAAAGTGTTTCTGAGGTGTACATTCAAATCTTTGTCTTTGGCATGGCCTAACATCACCCCCCTTTGGTCATGGGGGACCACGAACACAGGTGAGGACGTCCGTCCATGGGCACAAGTTAGGATGCCACCGTTTAGTTTAAGCTGTTCGCGCAGCTGAGAGAAGACGGTACACAGGAATCGTTTAGGTTTTGGCCAACGTATCTTCTTACGTTTACCTCTTTCCGTGTAATTCAGGTGTGTCACAACTGTCGGCGCAGTCGCAGGTGTGTCTGATTGTACAGACTGCGACGGGTCACTGTCGTTGTGTGTGTCTTCCCACCTCTCGACTGAAGAGGGGCTCTTTGAGTCTGTAAAAACTATGTCCTTTCTGATTAGTTCTAGACCAGTGGTTCTTAACCTGGGTTCGATCGAACCCCAGGGGTTCGATGAGTCGGTCTCAGGGGTTCGGCGGAGCCTCTGCCGCGGAGGTTTAAAAAAAAGCTCTGGAATATTTTATACCATTTGTCACAACAAATCTTTGCGAGCAATCCTTTTCGAGGATGCTGGACATAAAAACGAAGAAAAGGAACAGACTTTGCTATGAAGATGACATGAGAGTAGCACTTGCCAAGGTGAAGCCACGCATGTCCGAACTGGTCTCCCAGAAACAACAGCAGAAGTCACACTGATTTGCAGGTATGTAATTTTAGCAATGCTTTACTCTGGCCCCAAAAAAGTATTTTGTGTATTCAAAACGACAAAAAAAAAAAGTAAATTCTTCTAAAAAAAATCCTATTTTATTTTTAATTAGAAAAATAGTACAAAAATATTTTGGGGGGATGAAACTCTTATGGGCCAGAATAAAGTAATACCGTAATTTGTTGTGAGTTCATGCACTGTGTTGGTTTTGTTCTTTGAGCAAGGTGATGTTGATACACGGCTCATTTTGTGCACCAGTAAATTGAATTTGGAATTTTTTTTATTTATTTATTGCCAAATAAGGGTTCAGTGAGTGGGCATATGAAACTGGTGGGTTCGGTACCTCAACAAAGGTTAAGAACCACTGTTCTAGACTCAAATGTTCCTGAACCAAGGTTTCATTGAAAGCTTGGCTGATAGCCGATTTACCTGTCCCCGGGGACAGTACAGCAACCTCGGTGTGGGGTCCTTGGATCTCCACACCTTTCTCTACCTGTGGTAGGTAATGTGAGTTTGCCCCCTTCTTGTCTGATGAGGGGTCCTCGTAATCTGCAACAATGATGTCCAAGTGACTGTCAGCGTTTGGATGACTGTCATTTTCTGGACTCAGATGCCCTTGAACCAAGGTTTCATTGAAAGCTTGGTTGATTGCCGAATTACCTGTCCCAGAGGACAGTACAGCGTCTTCGGTGTGGGATCCTTGGATCTCAACACCTTTCACTACCTGTGGTAGGCAGTGGTCAGGGAGTGCTGAATGTGTCAGCTCACAGAGGAGGTTCTCTTGTTGGGCCAGAGTTTGGTCCAACTTTTGGGTCTCTTCTGTCTCACCTGTAGTTGAAGGTTCACTTACCGGGCTCTCGTCCTCGGATGAGCAGTCCCTTGTGTCCTCTGCGGTACCTGCGGTTAGGCAGTCTGTATCGCAACTAGGAGGCACTTTTATTGGCAGGGGTTTTCTCACTGTGCTCCACATTTTCTGTTGACCATAATCTATAATCGCGCCGAAGCGGTTTATAAAATCTTGGCCAACCAAAAATGGGAATGAGTCAAGTTTAGACACGTACACCGGGTGGCGTAGTGTCATTTTGCCAATCTGCATGTGAACCATAGCTATAGCTGTTAGGGTTGTTCTCGTCTCTGCGAGACCCTGTAGCTCAATAGCACATTTCTCAAAGGGTATTTGCCTGTCAACACCGTTAGCGGCGGTCCTCAGCTCCTCGAACAGCTTGGCCGACATAATGGTTATATCAGCACTACCATCCAGGAGGGCTTCACGCTCAAGGACACCTTCCAGTGTGATAGGCAGGTAAGCTTTCTTAGCCACCCCCCTTTGTATAAAGTTACACAGAAACCTCACAGGTCTTGGCCCACGTTTCTGTTCACGTGTGACTCTGTCTGTGTAATCTTGCTTACTGTCAGCATCTTGTTGGCTGTCAGCATCATGACCTTCAGGATGTTGTTGTGTGTCAGCAATTGGTTTGCTGTCAACATCCATGGCAATGTTGGTAGTAGTGTGCGCTGAGTTATTTGTGTGCTCTGAGTCTTTGTGAAAGACAGTGCTACACATCGCTCCAGGTTGGTCAATGTTGATAGTGTCATTATCAATGATAACGCCACTCATTGTATCAGGTTGGTCAAGCACAGTAACATTCAAATCTACTGACAAACTACTTACTTCCTCTGTCTCTTCCGAGCATAGAGGTGTTGGGCCATTATTCCG
>JBBPBX010076725.1:0-17043 GCA_038048925.1 Garcialebias charrua
AATCAGGATGGATCAATTTGTTGACAAATTTAATATTCTCACCAACAATCAATATGGATTTAGAACAGGAAATTCAACATCCATGGCTCTGATGGAGTTGATGGAATTAATTACTACAGCAGTGGATCAAAAGCAGTATTGTGTGGGTGTTTTTGTTGATTTAAAGAAAGCATTTGATACAGTGGATCATAATATACTCCTTGACAAGTTACATAGATATGGTATTAGAGGATTGGCATTGAAATGGGTTTGTAGTTACTTGAGTAAAAGGAAACAGTTTGTGCAGATGGATGAGGTGAAATCTGAGCTCAGCACTATAACATGTGGAGTTCCTCAGGGATCGATACTAGGACCAAAACTATTTATATTATATATAAATGATTTGGTACAGGTATCAGGACTCCTCAAGTGCATTCTTTTTGCTGATGACACCACTTTTTTCGGTTGTGGTAACAATATTCAACAAACTTTAGAATTAATGATGACAGAACTTGCAAAAATTCAGAATTGGTTTAAAATGAATAAATTAACGTTAAATTTGGATAAAACTAGTTATATGATCTTTAGTAATAAAAATAAATCAATTGATTTTCCATTTTTAATTGATGGATCTGTGATTCAAAGAGTTTCTGAAGCGAAGTTCTTGGGCATCATTATTGATGAAAAATTGTCTTGGAAACATCATGTAAGTTCAGTTAAAGCAAAATTATCGAGGTCTATTGCGATATTTTACAGAGTTAGGGATTTACTAAATGATAAAGCACTATATTTGTTGTACAATACATTATTTGTGCCACACTTAATTTATGGTATTAGCGTTTGGGGTACGGCGTGTAAATCAATTACCATGCCAATTTTTATATTGCAGAAAAGAGCTATTAGAATTATCACCAGAAAGAATTCTCATCATCCTTCAAGCATTTTGTTTTATCAAACAAAACTGTTGAAATTTTATGATTTAATTGATTATAATGTTTTGATAATTTTGTATAAAGCTCAAACTAATGCACTTCCTTCTAATATTCAGAAATATTTTGTCAGAAGAATGAGTAATTATAATCTTAAAGGGACAGATATATTTGTGAGGCCACCTTTTAGAACTAGTTTGAGGGGAAGATCTACCATAATTCAAGGAATAGGGTTATGGAATAAATTGGAGTCTGATATTAAAGTGGTCAGATCAATGGTTACATTCAAAAGAATGATTAAGTTTAAACGGTTAAAAACATATATTTAAATGAGTTGAAATTTGGAAGTTTGTGTATGACACCGAGGGTAGAAATTATTATTTAAGTTGTTCACTATTTTGGAAATTATATGAGTTGGTTGTATCATGTGTTTATTCTTAAATGCTAAAATTAAGTTGATTATTTATTTTGTAATCCAAGTACTGTAGTTGTGTTTATGAATTGTTTATGGGAGGAATAGGGGCAGAAAAAATAAGATTTTTTCTTCTTCTGCCGCCTTTCATTTTATATATTTTTTTTCTCTCTTTTTGTATTGTATTGTTTTCTTGTTTTAATCATAAAATGAATGAATAAATAAATCAAATCAAATCAATCCTACATTTCTCACCTGGCAACACTGGTGCTATTTATAAGACTGAGCTGAACACAGCTTCTCAGACTGAGGAAGTCTTTCGGACGAAAGACGAAACGTTTCTACAGTTGTTGTTTTTTTGCTTTGTTTTGTTTTGTTTTTTGAATGTCCAGAGGACCAGACTTAGCTTTTTTGGATTTTTCTACCTGGATTATTGAGCATGCATCAGGGTATTTTTCTCAAACATGTACATTACTGGTGTACAGTACTTGCTGTAAACGTAACACAACTCTTAACATGTTTTTTAAAGGATGCAATGTTAACTATATTACATTAGAAAAGTATTTGCTAAATTGATTCATTTGTTATGTACAATAGTTGACTGTTAACCTTCTTACAAGGTTAGTTTTTTTGTGTGCACTACTGTATATCAGTTAATTTTGGATTAACTACTGTTTCTATCTAAATGTCACTTTTTTCATGATCAGGTTTTTAAAGATACAGTAGTTTCCTGTCTTTTTCATTATTTGTTTTTGTTTACTGTATTTTTAAGAGATCCAGGTATTTTGGGCAGAGATTAATTTTCTTTGCAACAAATTCATCTACTAATGTTTGAAGCATGTGTGAAAATTCAAGGTTCTCAAGGTGCTTCATTTGTGAATCAGTAAAGTCTTTGTCAAAAGAAATGTCAGCTCCAGGTGCACAGTTGGTGTTGCTGAAACCAAAACCCAGGCTTGGTGATGTGGATTTTTAAGGCTTTGGCTGGACTCTGTGTTTGCCTTAAGGTAAATAAGAATGTGTCCCACCTCTCTTAACATAACAGGACCAACCTTGTTACTGTGAAGATACTAATAAGCTTCAGAGCTTTTCAGATTGCTCATCGCTTCGCCATCTGAAGCAACAGTCAACAAAGTAGCTAAGTAAGCCAGTAGCTAAATATGCTAGTGTACGTTATTTTCGGCCACTTCTTCAAGTCATCCTCCCACCCCTCAATAGCTGTAGGTAGCGGTAAAACAATATCTCCACATTTGAGTTGTGATCGTTCGTGTTCCCACATTTTATGACCTAAAACCTCTGACGAAAACCGGTTAGCGCGTTGCTAGCGCGTAAAAAAGTGCCGGTTCTGACTTCCGGCGGAAGTCGTTCCCTTAATTTGCGCAAGGAATCATGGGGGCTAGGAATAAGGTGGATAAAGGGCAGAAAATAGGTGGCTGGCATGAATGCTGATTGCAGAGGGGGCATGGTGCTGAATGAATGGAGCAGGGTGAATAGGTGCATGGAATGAATGCTGATTACAGTGGAGAAAACAAGGGCGGCTTGGCATGGTGTGAAGGAAGCAGGCTTGAACTGAAGGATAGGTGCTAGGCAAAACACAGCAGGTAAACGGAAAGAATGGCATGAGGAGCAGAGGTGTGAGCAGATGATGGAATAACGGGGAACCACTGACCATTACACCCAAGTTTTAAAATAAAATTGTCTCATGTTAAAAAATGTCGGAGTTGAGGCTATTTGTCAAATATTGTTATGCACAAATGGGCAATATATGTAGGTTCTTGCAGGTTGTGTTGTGAATGACTCAGTTGTCGTCACACAAATTTTTTTGCACGATATCTAAACAAATGACAAAGGTATAACCATTTCTAGTTGTTTTCAAAAATTAATTAGCTGTAATGGCCGTTTAAAATTATTTTGAGTTCCAGTACAAAATTTAATCAGTTGTAGATACAATGATTACAGTAGTGGGGACATAGTGGGGATAGTTGAAGTTTTGTTTTGTTGTTTTGGCCAGCAGGGCTCATCCTGAAGTTGGTAGACCCTACAAAGAAAACATTTTCACTACTGCAAATAAAATTACACTTCTATGATATTCCCACTAAACAGTAGACGTCCAGGGGACGTCGAGGTGACGTCTAATCGAGCTCATTGGTCGAAGACCAATTCTAGACGTCGCCCCGACGTGCAAACAAGGTCTATTTTTGACGTCTAACCATGACCGCATTTGTACGTCGTATGAACGTCAGTTTTGGAGGTGATCTGGACCCGCTTCACAGAGTTAAACTTTTAGGACTATAAAAGTGCAGTTAGACAATTGATTTATTAAGAATGTTGTTTTTTAATAACATTTTAATGCATTTCCTCAATTTTTTTATTTTTTTTACAAATTAGACTTGTCCGTCATTTGAGAGTCCAATTATAGACGTCGCCCCGACGTGCAAACAAGGTCTAATTAGGACGTCTAACCATGACCGCATTTGTACGTCGTATGAACGTCAGTTTTGGACGTTATCTGGACCTGGTTCACAGAGTTAAACTTTTAGGACTATAAATTTGCAGTTAGACAATTGATTTATTAAGAATGTTGTTTTTTAATAACATTTTAATGCATTTCCTCAATTCTTTTTTTCTTTTTTACAAATTATATATACTGTATATTATTTATTTGAAGAATATAATTATTGTTGTTGTTGTTGTTGTTATTCATTCATTCAACCTTTATTTAGGCAGGTTAGACTCGACTCATTTACAAGAAACCTCATTTATTCCACGACGTCGAGGTCACACATTCATTTCAGTAGGTGGCAGTACTTGTGTTTTTTGCTTTCTTCCATTAAAAAACAAGAAGAAGAACTTCGGAACTCGAGCGTTATGATTGGATTGGCGGAGGTAGCACGTGATCTGTTCCAACCAGTCAACGCCTCTCTTGTTGAACCGCGCTGGCTTGAATCTCAACCGTTGTTGTTTATTTTCTGTCTGTGCTGCTGTGATCTATCGAGCTCAACTGTGTTCAGTTCATTTGTCACGGAACTCCTGCCCTAAACTTGCTGCAATCCATTCAGAAGTTGAAGGTAATTGGTTCTGTTTCGTAGCTTTGTTCTCTTGAATTCTGTGGTTTCACGTACATGTATAACGATGTAGCTAACGTAAGCTAACTTGTGTCTACGTCTGCGGCAGAATCGATGTAAAGGAAAATCGAACAGTACAGTTTAGAAAATAAGTTATTCTATCCAAGTAAGCCGTATGCTACGAGTTTTTTGTTTTGTTTTTGTTTCTTTGTTTTGCTTTGAGACTATCGAGGCCTGCAGCCTTGCGAGGCCTGCATGCGTCCCCATTATTCATTCATTCAACCTGCTTGTTTTAGACTGATGAATTAGCCGGCTGGAAGGTGAAACGTTTCAGCATTAAAAAATAGAAAAAAACTGTCCAGATGACCTGAATTCAGACCAAAGCTTTTCAGTTGCAAATGAATGAGTAAATGTGAAATAAAAAAGCTTTAAAATGTCTCCTATCTCTAATTTTACTTTGACTAGGCAAAATGAGATAAGTCTAAACTACATTCTGACTAATATCTCTGTGAACATGTCGCTCCAGTTGTGTTTATAAACAACTGTTTTTTTTTCTTTCTGTCAGGTGTGTGGTGTTAATCTGGACTTGGAATTTGGTGTCCTAGGTATGTTTTGTGACCCCATCCTCCCCCGAGAAACAAAGTGTGCACTTTCAAGACACGATCCCTGATGGAGCATTCACATGACAAACACATCAGTGTTGTCAACTGTTCAGGATCCTCATGATGAAAACATGAGGATCTGTTCAGGATCCTCATGATGAAAACATGAGGATCTGACTCGATCTGGACTTTCAGTAGAAACATCAACCTGGATCATTAGCACACTTCTTCTGAAGTTAGTTTATTTATAATCTCATGTAATCTCATTTCAGATTAAGCTTGATCAGGTTATGTGAACCGAACGTGCCGCGCGCGGTCTTATCAAAATGAATCATGTTTATGAGTTAGTTTGATGAGGACAAACGACCACTGTCCCAAATCTTTAATGTTTGGTGTCAAAATGTCTCATTGTGATGAAACCCACTAATTATATTGCACCAGTTAAACTCCAAACATGTGTGGAACCTGTGTGCGTGTCTTTTAGGACATGGCAAACGGAGGGGACCAGTTCAACCTTGCAGAGCGCTCGGACTCGGAGTGCGCGGACCCCCCAAAAGAGTCCACCAAGGACAGTCCTCTGAAGGCGTCCAGCCAGCAGGTAGCAGCTCCAGTGTGTAAATAATCATTTATTTGACTACAAACTTCTCATCCAACTTCCCCTTCAGAATGTAAAGTAAAGACTGTGAATCAAATCACAAACTTTGTTGTATAGGGGGTGGAGGACATCAAAGTTGTCCTGCATGACAAGGACCTCTGGGGCAAATTTGACCATGTGGGAACTGAAATGATCATCAACAAGGCTGGAAGGTGAAAAGGAAATGTTTTTCATCAATACATGTAATCAGTTACTGAATGGACGAATAAAAAAAAAAATCTCCCCAGTCTGTGCGCGTGCATGCAGGCCTCGGAGCAGAGGCTTTTGTGTGGCCTACTTTATTATATATGTATATATATATATACTGTATATATATATACATACATATATAATTTGTGGAGCGTTGGTCCTAGAGGACATGTCACAGCTAATGCACCTTTTTGCTTCATCTTAATTATTTTGCATCGCTGAATAATCTTTTGTTTTTGTCCTCAGCAAGTGCAGCGCCTCAACCCAAGGACCTGTCAACGCCCAGTGAGTACCGGTATACATTACACTTTAAACCATTGTTTATTTTATCAGGCCTTGCAAAATAATTTTTTTTTTTTTTCATGGAAAACCGATGCCACTTCCAGATCAGAAATTGGAAGATGGGCATTCCCATTGCCTCAGGATGGTAAGTATTGCAGTGAGACACTTGGAAAAAAATGATCAACCACAGCCACCTTGCTATTGGAGAGATTGTAATCAAGAAATGTGTGTTTTTGTTTTATTTTTTCCCCCCAGTGTTTCAGCGTATTCAACTTCTTTATTGACCTCAGCGATCGCCTACACCGTGTACATCCCACCTTTTCAGCTGTGCCAAAGAGGATGGAGACCATGGAGGATTTTGTGAGAGAGGAGCACCTCGTGACTCCAAATTTGCTACCCTGGTAGGTTTTACAAGTCTGGAGGAAAGCCGAGCATAACGCAGTACTGTACAACCAAACACTTGGAAGTGTCAGTGAACTATATCATGGATTTATTTCAACAGGTTCTGCAGATTTCCAGAATTGGAGGAAAGCACACCAAGGACTTTGTCTACAAATTTCTTGATAGGTATGTATCAACACACGCTCACCCACCCACTAACCATCTGAACTAAATATTTTACTTGCAAGTTCAGTATTTAGTTTTGTAAACTAAATATTTAGCTATCAAATTAAATATTTAATTTAGAACGACGTGTATTAATAACATGGTTAAAATATGACTGGAAAAAAATGTTTTCTCTAAACTAAAATATTGCTGTTGATTTTTGTAACTTTGCTAATGGCACCCCATAGATATGAAAATGTTTGGCAACTCGAGTGCGTTTTGCAGCAATTTTTTAACTGATGTGCTCAAATTTGGCAGCACGACGTCTCAGTGGTTAGCACTATTGTCTCACATCAAGAAGGTCCTGGGTTCAATCCCCGGTTGGACCTGGAGTGTTTCTGTGTGGAGTTTGCATGTTCTTCTCGTGCTTGCGTGGGTTTTATCCGAGTACTCCGGTTTCCTCCCACAGATCCAAAACATGCATGTTCTGCCTTCAGGTCCAGGCCTCCCTTGAAAAAGAGATCTGTGATCTCTATGGGATTTGCCTGCTTAAATAAAGGTTAATAAATAATAATGTGTGTTAGTGTGTTAACTAGTGTTATAAGTGATTGGCAAAAACAAAAATTCAAAGCCACCTATCAACATTTGCTGGGATGGATGTTTTTATTTATTTATTTATTAATCGGGGAGATCCCAGCAAGACACTGTGCATTTTCCAGATTGCCTTTGCATATTGCTAATTACTTTTTGTTTTTGTTTGTTTTTTTGCAAATGCAGATGGAATCATGAATGGAGATTCTGCAGCAACAGAGGATTTTATAAGGACTCATGCTGCAGAGCATTTAAAACATGCAAAGGAGGACATGGGCTCACACTGGACAATTAACACAACTGGTAGAGCTGCTGCCTCTCAGCGAGCAGGTCCCCGGTTCAAATCCCGGTCCGGGGGCCTTTCTGGGTAGAGTTTGCATGTTCTCTCCGTGCATGCATGGGTTTTCTCCGGGTGCTCCAGTTTCCTCCAACAGTCCAAAAACATGCATGTTAGACTGATGGTGACTCTATGACCTTGGGTGTGAGTGAGACAGGTCTCTCTTGTAAATGAGTCCCTGTGGCTCAACGAGGCTAGCCTGTATAAATAAAGGTTGAATGAAAAAATGTGCCACAAAGAAGTGGAGGTGGGGCTTTCACACTGGACATTTAATGCACCACGAAGAAGTGGACACTGGACATTTAATGCACCACGAAGAAGTGGACACTGGACATTTAATGCACCACAAAGAAGTGGACACTGGACATTTAATGCACCACAAAGAAGTGGACACTGGACATTTAATGCACCACAAAGAAGTGGACACTGGACATTTAATGCACCACAAAGAAGTGGACACTGGACATTTAATGCACCACAAAGAAGTGGACACTGGACATTTAATGCACCACAAAGAAGTGGACACTGGACATTTAATGCACCACAAAGAAGTGGACACTGGACATTTAATGCACCACAAAGAAGTGGACACTGGACATTTAATGCACCACGAAGAAGTGGACACTGGACATTTAATGCACCACAAAGAAGTGGACACTGGACATTTAATGCACCACAAAGAAGTGGACACTGGACATTTAATGCACCACAAAGAAGTGGACACTGGACATTTAATGCACCACAAAGAAGTGGACACTGGACATTTAATGCACCACAAAGAAGTGGACACTGGACATTTAATGCACCACAAAGAAGTGGACACTGGACATTTAATGCACCACAAAGAAGTGGACACTGGACATTTAATGCACCACAAAGAGGTGGAGGACATAGGGTCACACAGGACATTTAAAACGTGCCACATAGAAGTGGAGGACACGGGCTCACACAGAACTGAGGAACACATTTTTGGGGGGGAGATGCAAATAGGTGCTGGTCATAAAATTAGAATATCATGAAAAAGTTATTTATTTCAGTAATTCCATTCAAAAAGTAAAACTTGTATATTATATTCATTCACACAGACTGATATATTTAAAAATAATCTTAATGCTGATGATTATAACTGACAACTAATGAAAACTCCAAATTCATTATCAGTAAATTACATTACTTGAGATCAATTAAAAAATGATTTTTCTAGATGTTGGCCAACTGAAAAGTATTAACATGGTAGCATGGTCCTTAGCCCCAACTATTGAAAGATGTACATATTGTACATTTCATGTTCATACATCTCAGTTGGCCAACATTTATAAAAATACTTTATTTTTATTGAGCTCAAGTAGTAGTCTAATTTTCTGAGATACTGAATTTAGGGTTGTCAGTTTTAATCATCAACATTAAAAGAAATAAACATTTGAAATATATCAGTCTGTGTGTAATGAAAGTTTCACTTTTTGAATGGAATTCCTGAAATAAATCAACTTATTTAAAATATTATGACCAGCACACTTTGTACAGATTATTTTTGTGGTGAGGGGACTGTAATTTTATACAGCTTTTTTATTTCTCTTGTTACTGCCTGCTATATCAAAAAGAAAAATGAAGGCATGTTAAAAAAAAAATTATGTTAAGTACAGACCAAAAATGAAGGCATGTTAAAAAATTATTATTGTTTATGTTGAGTACGGCCGAAGAATGAAGGCATGTTAAAAAAAATTTTTATGTGAAGTACAGACCAAAGTGAGCTGTGTACTTTTATAGATTTGTTTGTGTATTTTGTGTTGCCACCAGTTGATAAGTTCCGTAATGTAAAGCTTTTTTTTTAAGTTACCAAAGGTGGAATTCTCAATTTTATGTGTTATGCTGTTCCTTTAAATTGTGTTAAATAAACAGGATAAAGGTAAAATTTATGGAGTGATTTGTAAAACTTAATCCAACTGTTTGTAGGATTTTAAAGCTGCGGATGGTCAAATGTATTTCCCTAGATTTGTTTGCCTCAACGCAATTTTAAAGTAGATTCATTATACTTTTTATATGCATAGCATGAACAAGCAGCATGTAAAGTGACTAAAATAAGTTAAATATAATAGCCTAATTAGAATAAGCTAAATACAGTAAGTTATTGACGTCAGATAGACGTCTAATGTAGACGCCTTTTAGACGTCAGGAATATAGACGTCTAATGTAGACGCCTTTTAGACGTCAGGAATATAGACGTCTAATGTAGACGCCTTTTAGACGTCAGGAATATAGACGTCTGTTGGACGTCGGAAAAAAGACGTCTTTTAAACGTCGCGGGAAAAAGACGTCATCTGGCGTAACGTTTTGGACCTTCCAGGGACCTGATTTCAACGTGCAGAAATGACTTGAAAAAGACGTCGTATAGATGTCTCCTTGCTCAGTGGGAAGAAGCTATCCCTCTCCTGTCCAGTTCTAAGAGTGAGTTTGTCCTACTTTATTTTGGGGTTGTGCATCTTTATAAGGTTACTACTTTTGTCCCTTAATGCAACTTCATGTGATAGCATGACCGTATGTACCCATCTAATCAGAGGATTAAGTCAAATTTGGTTATATTTACTTAAGCACATTTTCAGATTCATGTTTTTTTTAAAGGGGACCACAGATGCAAAATTCACTTTTTAATGTTTTTTTTACTCAACTTTGGGTATTTACTTCATAAAAAAACAGTCCTTGTGCCAAAAAAATGCACCCAGTGGTTTATTTACTCTAAGTAGATTTATTTATTTTTGATAAATACACCTGGATTCACACTTCCTGCAGTTATTGACGTCACAAGCCGTAGCCAATCACCTCAAACCTGAGTCCAGCCCCTCACCTAGCAACCCCTGGTTAGGCTCAACCCACTTCTGTATTAAACACATGACTGTTGTTTTTCATGATTTCATCTCATCTTTTGTTTATATGTTCTTAATTTCATGTGTACAGCACTTTGTTGCAGCTGTGTTTTTTTAAATGGCTTTATAAATAAAGTATAATTGTTATTTTTATGTTTTAGTTCAATTTTTAGTGTATTTGCGATCGCTCCCAACGCGCAGCCGGCAAAAATTAAACGAGCGGACCCCCGGCGTAGGGACCAGCGGCAACGGGACCCTCTTCTGGCGCGATGGAGCGGAGCTTCAATTGTACAGCCTCGCTGCAGCCTCGCAGCAGCCTCGCAGCAGCGAGGACCTTCTCCTTACGGATTAATTTACGGGAGACACTTGGTGAACTTTGTGTTGTCTTGACTGGAACAGCGATAACTCCCAAAATCTCCGCGTGCAACGAGCGGAGCTGGCGAACACCGGAAGAGGAACAAGCTAACATTAGCTTCGGATTCGGGTGGTCTAATGCTAAAAGGAGCAGCAAATTGCGGCGCGCTCAGACGGGTTTCGGTAAGTTATCTTAAGCTAGCACTAACAGTAAGTCAAATGAGTAATAAAAAAAGAGCTAATTTTAAAACAACAACACATTACAGATACTGGCTGTTACAGAGGGCGTAAACAGATCGTTGAAGGGCGTGGACTTCAAGAAACCGGTCGTTCAAAACGAAAGTTAAAAATGGCAGAATTAAAAAGGGTATAATTAATTATCTAAGAATTATTTTGTGTATTAAAATGAATTAATATTGTCAAGATAGCACACAGACATAACATAAAAATTTTACCTATATGTGGTCTCCTTTAAAGCTACATTTTGACACCTGGATTGTTCTGATAATTCAAACATTTCCAGAAATGTAGATTAATTTACCTTTTTAATTACAATAATACATTATTATTTGAATGTTAATGAGAAATTGGTGTTATTATTTTAAAGAATAAACCTAACATAGTATTTGGATATTAAAGTTTTCAAGGTGGAAAACTTCTTGCACTGATTGCACTGGTGTTCCTAAACTTTTTTTTGGTTCACCAGCACAGTTAGTGCACCCAAATTTTCAACCACGTCATATTTAACATGATAGTTTTACAGGTTCTCTCTTTATTTTATTTATTTATTTTTTCTGGCTTATATTCCACAATCTTAAAATATGATTCATCATGCCAACAGAAATATGTCTTTGTGTTTCAGGAAAAACAGGACCTCAAAGCCCCCAGGAAAACTCTCCCTCTCCTGTCCAATTCTGATTGTGTGTTCGTCCAACTGCCTGCTCACGGTAGGAGATGTGCCCATCACAACATTTCCCAAAGACATTTTATGTTTAAACATTTGAAGTTGTAGTGGCTCCCTCATTTTTCATGGTGCCCAGTAGTATACTCTCCATTTTTCATAGCAAAAATTGTTTTTATTTTGTTGAGGGTGTTTTATATTATTTTTTAAAAATATAATCAAGTGTTAACTACAGTTGTAATTGGGAGTAGTAGTTGTTGCATTGCTGCTGAAACCATAAAATAAATGTGTTGAAGTTAAAGAATACCTTTCATTTTTTGACATTACAGAAAATGTTTGAATGTTTTGACAAGACGTATGTTATTACGTTTGTTGGTTAAATTTGATAACGGGTTGGAGAAAATCTAATGTTGCGAAAGCATGCTTGTCAGGATTTCTTAAATATAAGTTTTCTTAAAATACAATTTCTAATCTTATTTTAGGTAGGCTTTGAAACATCTGTAGAACTAAAAATGAGTAAAAGTTTTAGGGGATGTATACTAATTTTAAGCATCACACGCTTACTTTAAGACAAAGCCCACCCAAAATTGTAGTAAAATATTGCTAAGAATGAGATTTTTGCAGCTAGGTTTAAGATTGTTTATCTTGTAAAATGATCAAATGTCTTATTTTTAGAAATCGTGTCAAGAAAATTTTCACTTGTTACCAGATCTTTTTGCTTATTTCAATCCAAAAAAAAAACTAATTTTAAGTTGTTTTAAACTTGTTTTCAGAGTAGACTTTTCTCCAGTGTACTACTTTTGAGCATCAGAATCTTATTATAAGACACGAAAAGCTCACAATTGTAGTAAAATATTGCTCAAAACTAGATTTTTGTAGCTAGTTTCAAGATTCCGCATATCTTGTTTGACTTGAACAAAATGTCTTATTTTAAGAAATCTTGTCAAGTGAATTTTCACTTGTTCCATTGGCAGATTTTTTTGCTTATTTCAAGCCAAAAAATCTTATTTTAAATTTTTTTTTTTTCATATTTTTAGAGTGGCATTTTTTCCAGTGTGGGCTTAAAACTGCATGATTTTATATAGAGTTCTCGTTTCAGAACGTTCGGAACATTTTAACATTTAGAATGACTTTGGGGGGGTGTTGATGGATTTATGGATTAGTAGATAAATTGTAGCTATGACCTGTAAAAAGTATGCATTTCTTCTAAAATAAAAAGAGGTGCAACAGTCAGCCCTGTTTCAAAAGGGGGAAGTTTAATGATTAATGATTAGATCATTAGTTATACAAAAAAGGAGAATCTTAGGTTTTTACATTTTCAACACAAAAAAGAGGAGCCAATTACTAAAAACAGGTAAGATTGGATCTCCTACTAACAACAGTGTTTGTCTTTCTCCCTTCGAGATGTGGACAGGATGTTTCCAGGACCAGCATCCACAGGTCTAGGGGTGACACTTTTAGGCCTAGCAGAGCTTGAACACATACCCTCTGAGTGGGTTTTGCCCAAAGTGAACCTTTGTTTTTAGAAGATTAATTTGGCCTATCAGAGTCAGAGAGTCAGAGTCATAGACATGTATTTGTCATACACATCACATGTAGTACATGTGTTGGAACAAGATTATGTACACAAGGTCCCAGTTACAGCCAACAATAAAATGTAAAAGAAAAACAGTAATAAGATCTAAGATATGAACTAAGAAAAACATCAACTAAATAATACACTAAGCACTAATAGCATAAAACATTACGTTGAACAGAACACAGCAACATTAAACAGATCAGCAGCAACATGATGTGATATTTCACAGTTATTATCCTGGTTAGATATTCATGAGTCTAACAGCTTCAGGGTAAAAGCTGTTCCTCAGTCTAGTGGTTCTACACTTAATGCTCCTAAAACTCCTTCCTGAGAAGAGTGGGGCAAAAAGTGTGTGTGTGCTGGGTGAGTGGGGTCCTTGATGATGCAGGTGGCTCTCTTCCACCTTGGAAGGTGATAAGTGGTTGTGGTGGTGATAAGTGGCAGGTGGTTGGTGATAAGTGCAAATGCCTATTGCCAATGTGACTTGTGCTGCTGACCACTTGACCAGGTCACCCTTGTAAAAGAGATCTCGATCTCAACGGGCTCTACCTGGTTAAATAAAGGTGATTGATTGATTAATTGATTGATTCCAGCATCTAGAGGTGTAAATGTCTGTGATGGTGGGGAGACTGACTCCAACATCTTCTGTGCAGCCTTCACCACTCTCTGCAAAACTTTTCTTTCTGCAGCTGTGCAGCCTCCATGTCACACGTTGATGTTGGAGCACAGGGTGTTCTCCACTGCACACATGTAGAAGGAGGTGAGGACTGAGCTTCCCAACAAGCTTGTCTCAGCCGTCTGAGGAAGTAGAGTCTCTGTTCATTTGTTCACACAAGTAGCTGTTCGACGTAATGTTTCTATGATATTAGTGCTTAGTGTATTATTAGTTGATGTTTTTCTTAGTTCATATCTTAGATATTACTGTTTTTCTTTTACATTTTATTGTTGGATGTAACTGGGACCCTGTGTACAAAATTTCATTCCACCACATGTACCACATGTGGTACGAATGACAATAAAGAATCTCTGACTCTGACTCTGAAAATGAATGTGGGTCATTTTTGACCCATGTTGTGCATTAGAATGGGTGTGCATATGTTGTGCATCAACGGGTTAAGAAAACCACTAATCGGTGAGGCTAACTGAAAAATAGGCTTCAATTTGTTTTGTTTTCATTTTAAATTTCTTGTATTTTAATTAATTTTGTTTTTATTGGTGTAAGAGGAAATATAGTGGGGATAGTTGGAGTTGTGTTTTGTTGTTTTGGCCTGCAGGATTCAACCTGAAGTTGGTAAGATGGTAAATGGTAAAATGGTAAATGGAGCTTATTTATATAGCGCTTTCCATCCCCCTGTGAGGAGCCCCAAAGTGCTTTACAATACCAACCATCCACCCATTCATACATACACCGGTAGTGGTAGCCTGCCTTGCAAGGCACCATCCAGACCTACCGGGAGCAATTTGGGGTTAAGTGTCTTGCCCAGGGACACAACGACACATGGTGAGCGGATGCGGGATTCGAACCTCCAACCTTCCGATCGGGGGTCGACTGCCATTACCACTGTGCCACGGCCGCCCTTTAAGACTCTACAAAGTAAATATTTTCACTACTGTAAATAAAATCACTGATCTATGAAATTATAATCATGACTGTGGGGCCGCTTAAGTGCTGCAGAAATTGGGATTGCCCAATAATTAATTACAGTACTTCTCTTTGGTTGTTATTACAACAAGGTGTAACACTTTTAATGAGAGACATTTTGTCCCTTGTTTGCTGATGATAATCTGATTAATGTTCTATTCTACGCCCATTTTTAGCATGCTGACTTCCTTGGTCACGTACAGTATGTGCTTTGGGACAGGGATTGTCTTTACCTAAACACTGGTGTGGGTAATAAGGTTTACCAGTAAAATATTTAAATCCAACAAATTCAGTAAAATTCTGCCAATTCAAAAACTTGCTGTCAACAGATATAAAATTATACTGACTTTAAGAAAACAGAATAATATGAGCACCAAGTGTTCATTTTGTAGCTGTTCTTTTGGAATTACTTTGTGCATTCTTTTACAACTGGAACTAGTTTTATCTTACAATTTAGTTTTACAGTTCCAATAATTGACATTTTGCCTTCTTATGAATTTAGAGAGGGGTTAATTCAGGTCAGTTTACACCAGTGACACAGATTCCTCAAAAAAAGGAAACTCCTGCCACTCTGCTGCGAAAAGTACAAGTACACCTGTTATCAGTCTTACACATATGATGATAAGCTCCATGGTATCAATGCATCATTAGGTTGTAAAAAATAGATCCTGCAAGCACCTTGCAGGTGTTGGATGCTGTCTATCATGGTGTGCTAAGATTCATAACTGGTTGTAACTACTGTACCCATCACTGCACTCTGTATTCATTCATCAATTGGTCATCATTAACTTCACACAGCCACTCACACTGGTACATTTTCTTTTATAAATCACTTCTTAATCTGCTGCCTTCATATATTATCTCGTCCTACATGTCACATCAACAGTGCAGCGACAGCATGTGCTCTAAGGCATCATTACCTGTCCTCTCAGAGTGGACTGAATTTGACAAAAGGGCCTTCTCTTTGCTCCTGTAACCTGGAACATTTTGCAAAAACGATCTGAAGCTGTCGACTTTGACCTCCATAAAGGTTTTAAACAATTGTTTAGTTCAATGCAAACTATATGCAGACATGATCCTGTTTTTAGTATTTACCCCATTTTATAATGTAGCTTGTTTTTATTTTGTTTATTATCACTATTTTTTCAAAGTATTTACTTGTCATTTTGTATGCTTTTTAAGACTGTTCATTATTGTGTATACCTCATCTGTGTTTTTTTAAAAACAGGTCTCTCTTTTAAATGAGTCCTCGTGACTCAATGAGATTAACCGGTATAAATAATGCTTGAATGAAAATACACATTTTAACTATTTGCAGCCCAAATACTCAGTGATGTCTCACTGTTCATCAACACAGCTCTCAAGAGGTGAGACATGGAGCCTCTGAAAACAATCCAGTGAGAAATTTTCTGGTTTATGTCTCATGGCTGACTGACAGATTGTATTAACAGAGTGGAGTAAGGTTGAACACGTTCAATGGTGACTCTCACTGCTGCTGCAGTCGGCTCTGGCCTTCACTGCCTCCCTCCAGCTGTCACCTGGAACTGACCCATCACAGGGACAGCTCTATTCCCACGACTGAGACTCACACATTTCTGCAGAAACATATGACTCCATACAAAGAAAGACCAACTGAATGACAGTAGGAGTTTTTATTGAGATAACTGTAATAATGCTGCATGGTGACTCATCGAGGAAAAAACTGGACAGTTTGGGTCATTAAAAGGATTAATTCAACAATTTATTTTTCCTTTGTTTCCACCAGTGCTGGCCCAAGGCATAAGCGAACTAAGACCCTGTTTACACGGACACTGTGTGGGGGAAACGGATGTTTTGGGTATGTTAATTAGGTGAAAAGTTTTGCATTGACACGGTCGAATTCTGTGGATACGACTCTCCCCCTCCACCCCCCCGTCCTCATGATTTCATTGTAGTTACCATGCTGGGCCATTAGATGGCGCTGTGATTTTTGGAACCTTCACTACTGCGCATGCGCCGCCGCTGCCTGAGGTAAACAGACCAGCTGCTTTGTCTGTTTTCCTCTCTGGCTAAAATCAGCTAACTACAAGTTGTTGTCAACAAGTTAACAACAAGTTAAAGCTGGAATTTGGATAAGAGTCAA
>JBBPBX010076726.1:0-17043 GCA_038048925.1 Garcialebias charrua
ACTGGAGCGTGAGATCGATAGGCGGATAGGTGCAGCGTCCGCAGTGAAGCGGGCGCTGTACCGGTCTGTCGTGGTGAAGAGAGAGCTGAGTCAAAAGGCAAAGCTCTCAATTTACCGATCGATCTACGTTCCCACCCTCATCTATGGTCATGAGCTTTGGGTTATGACCGAAAGAACAAGATCTCGGATACAAGCGGCTGAAATGAGTTTTCTCCGCAGGGTGGCTGGACTCTCCCTTAGAGATAGGGTGAGAAGCTCAGTCATCCGGGAGGGACTCGGAGTAGAGCCGCTGCTTCTCCACATCGAGAGGAGCCAGTTGAGGTGGCTCGGGCATCTGGTTAGGATGCCTCCTGGACGCCTCCCTGGTGAGGTGTTCCGGGCATGTCCCACCGGGAGGAGACCCAGAGGAAGACCCAGGATACGCTGGAGGGACTATGTTTCTCGGCTGGCCTGGGAACGCCTTGGGATTCCCCCAGAGGAGCTGCTCCAAGTGGCTGGGGAGAGGGAAGTCTGGGCCTCCCTACTTAGGCTGCTACCCCCGCGACCCGACCCCGGATAAGCGGAAGAAAATGGATGGATGGATATTGAAAGATTATTGAAAGACTATTGAAAGATTATTGAAAGACTATTGAAAGACTATTGAAAGATTATTGAAAGACTATTGAAAGACTATTGAAAGATTATTGAAAGACTATTGAAAGATTATTGAAAGACTATGGAAAGATTATTGAAAGACTATTGAAAGACTATTGAAAGATTATTGAAAGATTATTGAAAGATTATTGAAAGACTATTGAAAAATTATTGAAAGACCATTGATATGGGCTGTTAGGTCCCTGTACGACCGGTGTCAGAGCTTGGTCCGCATTGCCGGCAGTAAGTCAGGCTCGTTTCCGGTGAGAGTTGGACTCCGCCAAGGTTGCCCTTTGTCACCGATTCTGTTTATAACTTTTATGGACAGAATTTCTAGGCGCAGCCAAGGTGTTGAGAGGATCCGTTTTGGTGGCCTTAGAATCGCTTCTCTGTTTTTTGCAGATGATGTGGTCCTATTGGCTTCATCAGCTCGTGATCTACAGCTTTCGCTGGAGCGGTTTGCAGCTGAATGTGATGCGGCCGGGATGAGGATCAGTTCCTCCAAATCCGAGGCCATGGTCTTGAGCCGGAAAAGGGTAGCATGCCCTCTCCGGGTCGGGGAGGAGGTCCTGCCCCAAGTGGAGGAGTTTAAGTATCTCGGGATCTTCAAGATACAAGATACAAGAAGGTTTATTAACATTGCACCAATTTTCACCAATACAACGTAAATATGTAGTTACAGTCATCCAGGAGAGAGAATGAGTGCAAAAAGCTGCAGCTCAACAAAGCACATGACATATTTATCAACACATGATATGTTTATCAACACATGATATGCTTATAGCGCGGCCGCTCTCATCTGTCCCCAGATGAAGGTCAAAAGCAGGAAAACAGGCAAAGACACGGGGTTTTACAGCATTGATATTAAAAAAAGATGAATCACATTTTGTCTTCAAGACACCGCGTGATCCAGTAAAAACCATATCAAAAAGCACATTTAGTTACAATAACAAATTGAGAGACGGCAGGCAAGGAGATAGAGTCTGTGAGTAATTTCAGACAAACACAAAGTTCAGCAGATGTGCAGCTGGGCGTTATCTGAGGCTGCACAGAAATCTCTGGGGGGGGGGGGGGCAGCAGGTCTCTTCAGCTCCACACTCCCAGGAGAATGGCTTCCGACAGCCTTCTTTTCAAGGACATGTACAGAAGCCAGATAATATTCTTGTTTGTTATCCAATAGACCACAGTGTTCTTTTCCACTGCCGCCATCAAGTCTGTGGTGCTGTTTCATGGCCGAAAAAAATCCAAGTAATATGTGGTTCCGCTCCGCTCCGCTCTATGAACTCCCATCTGTCCCTTGATTGATCCGGGGTGGCTGTAAACAAGTCCCAAAACGCACAGCAGGTCCGCGGTGATCCACCACCGCTCCAAGCGAGCGATTGAGCTCATACAACAGCTGGGATGAGGAGCTCACGGCCCGGTTCAGAGAATTTTGCTGATCAGGTAGTGCCGACAGCGCGCTGATAGCTGCCGAAGCCTCCCTCAGTTTCCAGTAACAAACAACTCCGCTTACGCCAAAAAACAGAGCAGTTGCTACCAATAATCCAATAATCCACAAATCCTCCACGTCTTCGACACTTAAGACGGTCAGACACATGGGCTGCCACTGACCCCACGAGTCCAGCACGTATCCAGCCGCGTGTGTGTCGGAGGGACAGACAGCTTCTCCTGGCACGGTCCGCTTCGTGGAAAAAATCTTATCCATTGAAGAAACAGCCCAATTTATTAATTCCATATTGGTTCGAGTGAGCGCTGAAGGGTCGCAGACGAGACGAAAAGCAAGCAGGGAGTAGGAAAAACTTAGGGGAGGGAAGAGCAGAAAGATATGCGACCTGCCTTGCCGAGTGCCGGAAGAAGAATGTTCACGAATGAGGGAAAACTGGAGCATGAGATCGATAGGCGGATAGGTGCAGCGTCCGCAGTGAAGCGGGCGCTGTACCGGTCTGTCGTGGTGAAGAGAGAGCTGAGTCAAAAGGCAAAGCTCTCAATTTACCGATCGATCTACGTTCCCACCCTCATCTATGGTCATGAGCTTTGGGTTATGACCGAAAGAACAAGATCTCGGATACAAGCGGCTGAAATGAGTTTTCTCCGCAGGGTGGCTGGACTCTCCCTTAGAGATAGGGTGAGAAGCTCAGTCATCCGGGAGGGACTCGGAGTAGAGCCGCTGCTTCTCCACATCGAGAGGAGCCAGTTGAGGTGGCTCGGGCATCTGGTTAGGATGCCTCCTGGACGCCTCCCTGGTGAGGTGTTCCGGGCATGTCCCACCGGGAGGAGACCCAGAGGAAGACCCAGGATACGCTGGAGGGACTATGTTTCTCGGCTGGCCTGGGAACGCCTTGGGATTCCCCCAGAGGAGCTGCTCCAAGTGGCTGGGGAGAGGGAAGTCTGGGCCTCCCTACTTAGGCTGCTACCCCCGCGACCCGACCCCGGATAAGCGGAAGAAAATGGATGGATGGATATTGAAAGATTATTGAAAGACTATTGAAAGATTATTGAAAGACTATTGAAAGACTATTGAAAGATTATTGAAAGATTATTGAAAGACTATTGAAAGATTATTGAAAGATTATTGAAAGACTATTGAAAGATTATTGAAAGATTATTGAAAGATTATTGAAAGACTATTGAAAGATTATTGAAAGATTATTGAAAGATTATTGAAAGACTATTGAAAGACTATTGAAAGACTATTGAAAGACTATTGAAAGATTATTGAAAGACTATTGAAAGATTATTGAAAGACTATTGAAAGATTATTGAAAGAATATTGAAAAATTATTGAAAGATTATTGAAAGATTATTGAAAGACTATTGAAAGACTATTGAAAGATTATTGAAAGACTATTGAAAGATTATTGAAAGATTATTGAAAGACTATTGAAAGACTATTGAAAGATTATTGAAAGATTATTGAAAGACTATTGAAAGATTATTGAAAGACTATTGAAAGATTATTGAAAGACTATTGAAAGATTATTGAAAGACTATTGAAAGACTATTGAAAGATTATTGAAAGATTATTGAAAGACTATTGAAAGACTATTGAAAGATTATTGAAAGACTATTGAAAGATTATTGAAAGATTATTGAAAGATTATTGAAAGATTATTGAAAGACTATTGAAAGATTATTGAAAGATTATTGAAAGACTATTGAAAGATTATTGAAAGACTATTGAAAGATTATTGAAAGACTATTGAAAGATTATTGAAAGATTATTGAAAGACTATTGAAAGATTATTGAAAGACTATTGAAAGATTATTGAAAGATTATTGAAAGACTATTGAAAGATTATTGAAAGACTATTGAAAGACTATTGAAAGATTATTGAAAGACTATTGAAAGATTATTGAAAGACTATTGAAAGATTATTGAAAGACTATTGAAAGACTATTGAAAGATTATTGAAAGATTATTGAAAGATTATTGAAAGACTATTGAAAGACTATTGAAAGATTATTGAAAGACTATTGAAAGATTATTGAAAGACTATTGAAAGATTATTGAAAAACTATTGAAAGACTATTGAAAGATTATTGAAAGATTATTGAAAGATTATTGAAAGACTATTGAAAGACTATTGAAAGATTATTGAAAGACTATTGAAAGATCTCCACATCGAGAGGAGCCAGTTGAGGTGGCTCGGGCATCTGGTTAGGATGCCTCCTGGACGCCTCCCTGGTGAGGTGTTCCGGGCATGTCCCACCAGAAGGAGACCCAGAGGAAGACCCAGGACACGCTGGAGGGACTATGTTTCTCGGCTGGCCTGGGAACGCCTTGGGATTCCCCCGGAGAAGCTGCTCCAAGTGGCTGGGGAGAGGGAAGTCTGGGCCTCCCTACTTAGGCTGCTACCCCCGCGACCCGACCCCGGATAAGCGGTAGAAAATGGATGGATGGATGGATGGATATTGAAAGATTATTGAAAGACTATTGAAAGACTGTTCAGACAGATTCTGTCTCCCTAAAGATCCATACTGGACTCAAAAAACCTTGAAAACCAACTTCTTCTGAACTTGAACAATAAATTCTTGCTGCATTATTAAAATGTGTCATTTCATGGATGTTAGGAGACAAGAGATGTTTCCAAATGTCTTTTGAAAATGGTGTCAGGAAGTTAAAATATTGTTCATATTGACCTATTGCAAGGTTGACTAGACAGTATTTTAAACAGAGTTGATGACAAACTGCAGTTGAAATAATAATAATAATAATAATAATAAATTCAATTTATACCGCACTTTTCATTAATAAAAATCTCAAAGTGCTACAACAATAAAAACAAGTGATAAAATCAAATAAAATCAATAATGGTATTAACTAAGATTAAAAACAGAATCATGTGGAGGCAGAATAGGCCTGCTTAAAAAATAAATAAATAAATAAATAAAACAAGTGATAAAATCAAGTAAAATCAATAATACTATCAACCAAGATCAAAGATAAAATCATGCGGGGGCAGAATAGGCTTGCTTAAAAAGAAAAGTCTTTAAACCGCTTTTAAAGTCAACCAGTGACTGTGGAGCTCTCAGGCAGTCAGGAAGGGAGTTCCATAGGCGGGGGGCAGCCACACAGAATGCCCTGTCTCCCATGGTCCTTAATTTGGTTCGTGGAATGTGAAGTAGATTACTGTTCTGTGATCGTAGAGACCGGGTGGATGAATATGGTGCAAGAGACAGGTGCGGCAATCAAGATGGTCGCATAGTTGAGAGTGGCCGACGGCAGTTGAGCTAAAAACTTTTAAATTCAAGATAAAATCGGCACATTCCACAAACCATACTGGAATGAAAAGGGGCACAACAACTAGGAGTCGAACAAAAAAAGAAAAGCAACAAGAAGAGAAGAAAATGGAAGAGAAGCAACCTCAAGAGGAAAATGTTTGCGTGATGCTGCAAGCAATTAAGACTGAACTACGCGAATTCCGAAAAGAAAACAAACAGGAATTCCAAAGATTAAAAGAAGAAATTAAAGAAGACATGAAAACAGAGCTGAAAGAACTAAAAAGTGAAATGTACCAGAGCATTTCTGCTAACACCGAGAAAATCAACAAACTGGAAAACAGGCTGATTGGAGCTGAAGCCAGAGCAGCTGAGTCGGAGACACTGACTACAGCCATGAAGGACGCACTGGTTAAAGTAATGAAAAGCCACAAGGAGACACAAAGTAAATTAACGGATCTAGAAGGGAGATCTAGAAGGAATAATATCCGTTTGTATGGAATCCCTGAAGGAAAAGAGGAAGACTCCATGCCCCGGTATGTGGACAAGTTGCTAAAAGCCACACTTATGCTCCCTGAAGACATGGACCTGCATATACAGCGAGCGCACAGAGCATTGACGCAAAAGCCGGGTCAAAGTGCTCCACCGAGGTCAATAATAATAAATTTTCAGGACTACATCACTAAAGAGAGCATATTGAAAAAGGCTTGGGCTGATAAAATCATGTATGAAGGACAGCGACTCTCGTTTGATCATGATTACGCAACAGAAGTGGCTCAAAAGCGCAGAGAGTATACTCACATAAAAAAAGCTTTAAAGGAGAAAGGTGTACGGTTCCAGACACCGTTGGATAAAATACGCATCCACTGGAGCACAGGCGTGCGAACGTATGGCAGCGCACATGAAGCGGCGTTGGAGATGGGGAACAGAGGATACACGGTGCCGCTACCCGCCGGCTCCAGCTCAGCGGAGATGGACAAGGAAGCGGAGCGCATTTCGCGAATGACAACATGGCAACCCGCCGGACAGTAAACAAGACACATATGGATGACTCGAGTCAATATTAAGCTGGGTATGTAAAAACTCAAAAGGATAAGGAGCAGAGGATACAATATGCAGCTACCCGGCTCCAGTTCAGCGGAGATGGACAAGGAAGTGGAGCGCATTTCGCGAATGACAACATGGCAACCTGCCGGACAGTAAACAAGACACATATGGATGACCCGAGTCAATATTAAGCAGGGTATGTAAAAACTCAAAGGATAAATTGTTGATTTTCAGTAACATATAAAAGTGGAGTGTTGATGAATAATTAAAATTTAGATATACAGTAACAGGAAAAACTTATTTTGAATGGTAAATAATGCCGTCGGATGACGTTGGACTTTTGGATGGGTGAAACGGTGTGTCTCACCTCCAGAGAGGGGCCCTCTTTGCAGAGATTAACCCCTCAGCCTACCAACGGGGACTTTGGGGGGGTAAGAATTACCCCAGAATGTAAGTTTGTTTTATGTTTTTATGTTATGTTTCACTGTGGTGTGGATATATTTGAGTTTAGAAGGCCTGTTCAGGCCTCTTTGTTCAGTCTGGAGAGTTCAAATATACATTTCAGCTTATATGACTTGGAATAATATTAAGGTGGTGTCACTAAATGTAAATGGGTTAAACAGTCCAATTAAAAGAAGTAAGGTTTTGTCCAAGCTTAGAAAAGAAAAAGCTCAGGTGGCCTTCTTGCAGGAGACTCACCTGCCTTCACAGGAGCATGAAAAATTAAAAAGATTGGGCTATAGGAACACTTTCTATAGTTCATACAGACCAAGTAAAAAAAGGGGAGTTGCTATTCTGATTTCAAATGTGGTACACTTTGAATGTTATAAAGAGATGATAGATAAAGAGGGAAGATATGTGTTACTTAAAGGAAGGTTGGAAAATAAACTAGTCACCCTCGTCAATGTTTATGCTCCACCGGAATGTCAGAAAGAATTCTTTAAAGATGTCTTTAATTTAGTAGCCCAGGAAACTGTAGGACTTCTGATCTGTGTCGGTGATTTCAACGTGGTTTTGAATAGGAGCATGGACACAACTAGTGTCAAAAACTGTAAGAGCTGTAAGACAAAACTATTGAATGCAATGATACAAGAAGTGGGGCTGGTGGATGTGTGGAGGACACTTCACCCTCAAGTGAAGGACTACACACACTACTCAGTTCCACATAAAGTGTATTCAAGAATTGACTACTTTCTGATCAATACAGAAGAAATTCATAATGTAACAGAATGCAAGATTGAGGTAGCAGATGTTTCAGACCATAACATGATTAGTCTAAAAATTAACCTTGATAACAGGAAAATAAATACGGTATGGAGACTTAACTTGAGTATCTTAAACAAGGAAGATAATATAAAACAAATTAAGGAAGAAATCAAACGATTCATTGAAGAAAATGATACAGGAGATGTGAATCCAGCCATGCTTTGGGATGCACTGAAAGCAGTTTTGAGGGGAAAGTTGATTGCCCTTACAGCGGCGCAAAAACGTATAAGAATGATTACATATAAAAATAAAACAGAAAAACTTAAATCCCTTGAGGAAGAACACAAACAAACAGGAAGTCATTCAATCCTAAAACAAATAGAAGTAATCAGAAAAGAAATTAATGAGATCCTTGGGGAAGAAATTGAGAAGAAAGCTAGATTTGCTAAACAAAGCTATTATGAACTGGGACCAAAAGCAACTAAGCTGTTGGCAAGGAGGCTGCGTAAACAACAAGAATCCATGATAGTAAGTAAAATTAGAGATGGGGATAGTAACCACTTGTATTATAAACCAAATGAAATAGAGAATGAGTTTGAAAAATATTACACAAAACTATACTCTCAACATCCAGCAGCAGATAAGGACGAAATCAGACAATTCCTCGATACACTTGACCTACCTAATATTGGGGAAGCTCAGAATAAACTTATTATGTCAAAAATCACAGATAAAGAGATTGAAGCTGCGATAGGTAAACAAAAAACAAACAAATCACCTGGCAGTGATGGGTTTCCATCTGAATTCTATAAAGTTTTTAAGGAGGAACTCAAACCTTTGCTTAATGCATGTTTTAACTGGACTCTTAAGGATGTAATGGCTCCTCCATCATGGAGGGAGTCAATTATTACAATTCTACCCAAACAGGGCGGAGATAAGGAACAATGCAAGAACTATAGGCCCATATCATTAATGAATGTGGATTATAAGATATATACTTCAATAATCAGTAAGAGGCTTGAGACCTTTCTACCAGACTTGATAGATGTAGATCAAACCGGTTTCATTAAAGGACGCCAAACCCAAGATAATATAAGGAGAACACTTCACATTATTGACCATGTCCAAAACAATAAAATTAAGTCAATTTTAATTAGTTTGGACCAAGAAAAAGCATTTGACAGTGTAAGCTGGACGTTTTTGTATGAAGTGTTGAAACGTTTTGGATTTAAGGATGACTCGGTTCAGTGCATAAAAACACTATATAATAAACCTACAGCCAGAATCAAGGTAAATGGCAGCTTATCAAACAGGATACAGCTTGAAAAGGGAACTAAGCAGGGGTGTGTGTTATCTCCCTTGCTTTTTGCCTTGTATGCTGAGCCTCTTGCACAAGCAGTAAGACAAAGTGCAAACATACAGGGTGTTACAATAGCAGGAGAAGAGCATCGCATAGGACTTTTTGCTGACGATGTTATGATCTTCCTCCAGAATCCAGAACTCTGCTTTGCAAATTTAATGGATTTATTTCAAACATATGAGCATTATTCCGGCTATAGAATAAATATATCTAAGACACAAATATTATCATTCAACTATTTGCCCTCTCAGAAAATCAGAACAAAATATAAATTGAAGTGGAATGCTGAATCTCTTAAATACTTAGGTGTAATCTTGACCAAGACATTCCCTACAACATTTGATGCAAATTATAACAAAATTGAAGGTGATATTAAAAAAGACTTGGATAGGTGGTATACCTTGCCAACAGATTTTAGTTCTCGAATACAAATGATTAAAATGAATATTCTTCCCAGACTGATGTATTTGTTTCAGTCACTTCCAATTCCTGTCCCACAAAGCAGATTCAAAGCGTGGGATAAAATGATTTCAAGATTCATATGGAGTGGAAAAAAACCACGAATAAAATACACAACTTTGCAGCTCCCAAGGAACAAAGGAGGAATGGCCCTGCCCAACTTGAAAAATTACTTTATTGCAGCTCAACTAAGACCGCTTGCTTGTTGGTGTAGACCTGAATATGAATCTAGATGGAAAGAAATCGAAAGAGAAATACAAGGGTATAAAATTCAAATTCTTATATCTGATAAACTGCTGGCAGCATCTCTCATGGATAAAATGAATACAATTCTAAAATTCACTTTAGAAACATGGTACTCTGTTATAGAAAAATATAAATTAAAAGACAAGTCTCTGCTGTTGAAATGGTTCAGGTATGATACCAAGTTCAAACCAGGACAAATGGATCAAGTATTCAAACAGTGGGAAATAAAAGGAATCACTACAATTTTTACTCTTTTGAAAAATGGACAATTAATGAGTTTTCAAGAATTAAAATTAAAATATGATTTAGAAGATAGAGACTTTTTTAGGTATTTACAAATAAGAGACTACTACACAAAGCAAATTAAACAAAAATTAATCAACACAAATGATGGTGTCATTGGAGTAGTGATAGACTCGTATTTACAAAAAAAAGTCAAACCCATCTCAGCTTTTTATAATTCTTTGGGGGAATGTAGAGAGGAAACAACACTGTATCTGAAAAAGAAATGGGAAACAGAACTGAAGATTATTATACAAGATGAAGAATGGTTCCAAATGTGTAAAATTCAGCAAAGTACAACAAATTCACTCTCATGGAGGGAGTTTTGTTGGAAAAATCTAACAAGGTTTTTTATAACACCTAAAATTAAAAGCAAACAGACTTCTACATTACAAGAATGTTGGAGACTATGTGGAGAAATAGAAGCCAATCACTCACATATTTTTTGGAGTTGTACAAAAATAACTGGATACTGGAAACAAGTAAGGTCAACATTGTCTAAAATTTTGGGTTATGCAATTCCAAATACATGTCTAGTAATGTACTTGGGGAATATAATGGATGTAGTGAGGAAGGAAGATATGTTTTTGACAAAGGTAATCCTGGCTGCTAGTAAAAAGGCAATAACAAAAAGATGGTTGAAGCCAGATCCACCTAACCAAGAAGAGTGGATGAGGATTGTGGAGGAAATTTCAATAATGGAAAAAATCACAAATAATCTTAGACTGAACGGTCTTAAATATGATAAACAATGGGAGAAATGGACCCAATTTCGA
Source organism: Garcialebias charrua (assembly GCA_038048925.1). Lineage (NCBI taxonomy): Eukaryota > Metazoa > Chordata > Actinopteri > Cyprinodontiformes > Rivulidae > Garcialebias > Garcialebias charrua. The sequence continues at coordinate 10,729 of JBBPBX010076726.1, forward strand.
TGTGGCACACACAACAATGTAAATACAGATGTTTGATGAATGAATACTTGTAAAATGATGTTAGGAAAAAAAATCCGGATTGTTGTTGTTTTCTGTTTTTGTTTTGTTTTGGTTCTGGTTCTGATTTATTTTATTTTGTGAGTTTTTGTTTTTCACAGAGGTTTGAGTTGTACATGTATTTAGTTGATTTTGCAAAAAAATAATAAAAATTAAAGTATTAAAAAAAATATGGTGCAAGAATGTCCTTTAGATAGTCAGGTGAAGTGCCGTGTAAGCATTGATGTGTAATGAGAGCAGTTTTGTACTGAATTCTGTAGGTGACAGGAAGCCAATGGAGGTTATGGAGAATGGGCGTAATATGTTCAAATTTACGAACTCTCAATAAAATCCTTGCTGCACTGTTTTGAATATATTGAAGTTTCTGAAGGTTTTTGCCAGGGATTCCAATAAACAGGGAGTTGCAGTAGTCGAGCCTGGAGGAGACAAAGGCATGGACGAGTTTCTCAGCATCAGGAAAAGTCAGAGATGGGCGAAGTCTGGAGATGTTTCGAAGATGGAAGAAGCAAGTTTTAAACAGATGCTTAATGTGAGTTTCAAATGTAAGATGAGAGTCCATTTTTATTCCAAGATTTGTAACAGAGGTGGAGAGGGGGATGTCTTGACCAGAGAAGGAGATTGTTGTTAAAGTTGATGTTTGTATCTGGTGAGGGGTGCCAATCAGTATGGCCTCAGTCTTGAAATGATCAGATTCCTTTGTTAAGTCTAATGCTCCTTTTTTCAAACAGACAACTTTTACTTCAATGTGTTTACTGCAGTTAAAATGACACATTGGTTTTACTTTGTGTTAAATAAAAACTTTCAAAGGTATAATCATTCCTCTTTCTTATTTTGCTTAATGGTATTTAACTCTGCATGTCATCGCTGAAATTCTGACACACAGAATCACAAGTCCAAGTGTGAACTGTGTCACAGAGTAAACACAATAAAAACATGTATTATCTGTAGCATTGTTCATTAAAATGACTCAACACTATTATTGTATTACAGAAAATATACATATGGTAGGCACACTTAATGATACTGTACTGTGTAGGCCATTACATCAGGTAATACATTCAGCAAGTACTTTTAATTTAATACTTTAAGTATTCTTAAAAGCAAGTACTTATTTACTTTTATGTACTTAAGTAAAAACATTAATATGGTACTTCTACTTTTACTAGAGTACATTTTTGTCCGTTTATTTGTACTTTTACTTAAGTACAATGTTTGAGTACTTTCTCCACCACTGCACAAAAGTATAAGCAGTTTATCAGAGCATGCCCCATCAGCCAGACAAACGTCATTAATAAGACTGTGTGTCATCAACTCTGTCTCAGCTGTGACCATTCATCCAACCTTTATTTATACACATTAACCACATTGAGCCTCAGAGCCACATTCCCAGGACGTGATCCGAAGGTGTGGTCGAGGTGGGAGAACAGATGTAGCAGATAAATCCAGAAGGGGCAAGGCAAGGTGTGGAGTTGAGAAACAAGGTACACTAGATATTTACTGGCAAAATCTTTCAATAATCTGGCACTGAGTGAGAGTGGAGCAGAGCAGGTGGAAGTGAGAGGAGGAGGTGCAGGGAGACATGAGCTGAGGAAGGGTGATAGGCATTCCTGGATAAAAATCATGAAAACTAAAACAAAACTGTGGAGGGAAAGGGCAGAAACATAATAATAATAATAATAATAATAATGAATTCAATTTATAACGCGCTTTTCATTAGTGAAAATCTCAAAGCGCTACACACATTGAATGCTACACACATTCATACACCGGTAGCGGCAGACTACCATGCAAGGTGCTTTCCAGTCCTACTGGGAGCAACTCGGGGTTAAGTGTCTTGCCCAAGGACACAACGACACATGGTGTGGGGAACCGGGATTCGAACCGCCAACCTTACGATCGGGGGACGACTGCCATTACCACTACGCCACGCCCGACCACATGACAGTATGTACCTATATCTATATGTGTAAATGTATGTGTACATACATACAGTATATGTATGCATATACACATTCGTCGTTGTTTTTGTTAGAGCTGTGTGTTCATGCCCAGAGTTTCATATCTTGACAAAACTGCAATTTTTATTTTTAAGACTGCTTTTAAAATTACTCTGTTGTTAGTTTTTAAAGAAAAGTTATTTGAGTAATTCTCAAAACTGTGTTTTTATTGTTATTTCTGTTGTACAACTACCAGTTTATACCTTTTACAAATAACAGTTTGTAACTATTGTCATCTATTATTGACTTTATTCTATATTTACTTATATTACAATTACTTATAATATTACTTATAATATTTACTTTATACTTTTATCACCTTGATAAAGAGATTCATCTTAATGAGTCTTTTGGGAGAGGGGAGTAGCGAGGGATGGGGGGGGGGTCTCAGACTGGCTAGGAAGTAAGAAGAAGATTCTTTGAGGAAAAAAGGTTGTGAACCACTGTATTAGTGCTTAGTGTATATTTAGTTGATGTTTTTCTTAGTTCATATCTTAGATCTTATTACTGTTTTTATTTTACATTTTATTGTTGGATGTAACTGGGACACTGTGTACATCATTTTGTTCCACCATATGGGGTGCGAATGACAAATAAAGAACCTTGAATCCTTATACAAGTACAGTCCATTTACCATTTATTATTACTAAAGGTGTGATGTAATTTTTTATTTATTCTGTTGCCTGTATTATTACTAAAGGTGTGGTGTACATTTTTAATTTATTTTATTTTTTATTATGTTGCTTGTATAATTACTAAGGGTATGGTATGTTGCAGTAAAATACTGGTATCAGTGGTTGTGCAAACAGGTGATGGTGAGTTTGGGGTTTAAGCAGTGTCTACAGGACCACCTTTAGCCCTGGGACCTCCCAGAAGATTAAGTTGGACCTGACTCTGGGGTCCAAGACCCAAAATGGACCAATCCATTGACTGAGGGTCCAGATACCTCAGTACCTATACCAGATACCTATCCTCAGTCCTGGGTTACATCAGTACATGTGCTGAAAATGTATCCATAAGAAAGTATGTTAAATTCTACCCCAATCAAAAACCCTGGCTAAATAAGGATGTCCGCACCCTGCTGGCAGCCAGGGACACTGCATTCAAGTCTAGAGATACTGAGGAGTTGAGAAAGTGCAGGAGAGAACTGGATGATGGCATAAAGAAGGCCAAAGCCGCGTATGCACAGAGGATCGAGGGTCAGTTCATCTCACATGATCCACGGAGCATGTGGCAGGGCATCAAATGCTTAACAGACTACAAGGGCAAAAGCAAACAATGCCCCAGGGACCCATCCCTGCCTGATGCCCTCAATAAGTTTTATGCACGTTTTGAAGATCCAAACAGACCAGCTAGCACCAGACTCACCTCATCACCAGACGAGGAGCACCTCAAAGTGACCGCAGCAGAAGTGAGAGGTAGTCTCAGAAGGATCAACCCTCATAAAGCTACGGGTCCAGACAACATCCCAGGGAAAGTTCTGAAGGAATGTGCGGACCAGCTCTGTGAGGTGCTGGCTGACATCTTCACCACCTCACTTTCACTGGAGTCAGTTCCCACCTGCCTGAAGACTGCCACCATCATCCCAGTCCCAAAAAGCTCCACAGTGACTGGTCTGAATGACTATAGACCGGTGGCCCTCACCCCGATAGTCGCTAAATGTTTTGAGAAACTGGTCATGTCCCACATCAAGACAACCGTCAACATCAACGAGGACCCTCATCAATATGCATACCGCGAGAACCGATCAACAGAGGACGCCATCTCCTCTGTGGTCCACACTGCTCTCACCCACCTGGATCAGAAGGACTCATACGTGCGTCTGCTCTTTGTGGACTTCACATCTGCCTTCAACACCATGATCCCCCAAACTCTGATAGACAAACTATCTACACTTGGACTAAGCCCCTCCATTTGTAACTGGGTACTAGACTTCTTAACAAACAGACCACAGTCCGTGAAGATCCACAACTTCTCCTCCTCCACCATCACCCTCAGCACTGGCTCTCCTCAAGGATGTGTGCTGAGCCCTCTTCTGTTCACTCTGCTCACATATGATTGTACAGCCACACATCCAGGCTGTCATATTGTTAAGTTTGCAGATGATACAGCTGTGGTGGGATGCATCACAGATAATGATGAATCCAGCTACAGACAGGAGGTGGAACATCTGGAGAGCTGGTGCAAAGAGAACAACCTTCACATGAATGTGAAGAAGACGAAGGAGATGATTGTGGACTTCAGAAGGAACAAACACACCCACACCCCACTGTATATAGGTGGATCTGCGGTGGAGGTGGTCTCCAGCTACAAGTACCTGGGTGTACACTTGAATGATAACCTCAGCTGGAGCAATAACACCACCAGCCTGATCAAGAAAGGTCATCAGAGACTCTACTTCCTCAGACGGCTGAGACGAGCTGGTCTGAGAAGCCCAGTCCTCACCTCGTTCTACAGGTGTGCAGTGGAGAGCATCCTGTGCTCCAGCATCAACGTGTGGCATGGAGGCTGCACAGTTGCAGAGAGGAAAGCTCTACAGAGAGTGGTGAAGGCTGCACAGAAGTCTGTGGGAGTCAGTCTCCCCACCATCACAGACATTTACACCTCCAGATGCAGAAAAAGAGCCACCTGCATCATGAAAGACCTCACTCACCCAGCACACTCACTCTTTGCACCACTCCCCTCGGGACGGAGGTTGAGGAGCATCAAATGTAGAACCACTAGACTGAGGAACAGCTTCTACCCTGAGGCTGTCAGACTCATGAATAAATAAATAATAAGAATAAACACTGCAAAATGTCACATCATGTTGATACTGATCTGTTTCTTGTTGCTGTGTTCATCTGTGACCATCTGCTCATAATGACTCATGTTCGTGCTGCTGTTTATAATGATGTTTTTCTACTACATTAGGGCTTAGTGTATTACTAGCTGATGTCTCTCTTAGTTAATCCTAGATGTTATTATTGTTTTTCTCTTGCATTTGTTGTTGGATGTAACTGGGACCCTGTGTACATAATCTCGTTTTCATCACATGTACTACATGCGGTGCAAATGACAATAAATTCTCTCTGACTCTAGCGTGTTTCCATCAAGGTTTCTAGGTGCGCATTATGAAGCATCGCATCAGAAAAGCTAAATGGAAACGGCATAATTCGAGTTAACTTCCTCTAAGTCGCTCTAAAGTTTATACGCTCGCTTGAGGTAGTTTTTGGGGAGTCGATTCAGAGCTGAGTCGGCTAAACGACAGATGGAAACAGATTAGCCGACTCAGTTCTGCCGCAGCGAACATTCACGTCACGTGACTGATCAGCTGTTTCCGCTCCGGACAACATGTAACATCGCTAAAACTAGTTGGCATGACAGAATAAATACAACTTGCCCGATAGCAACACATACCTGAAATATTCTCTCCATTTTGCCGAGATGTCTGTTTTCAAACGCTACTTCCTGTTTACTGTGGAAGTGCGTAACGCTGACGTCTGACGTATGGCGCTGACGTGTGACGTAATGACGCTGACGTCTGACGTAGAGACGCTTTGCGTGGCATTGCAGATGCGCTTCAAGCCAGTTTAATGGAAACACTTCTGATCCTCATAATTTTAATTTACATTTTAGCGAAATTTTCTAAAATTCGCTCAAAAATCGAATTTAAATTGGATGGAAACATAGCTTCTGACTCTCTGACTCAGATACACGCAGATTAAAAAATGATCTGTTCCTGTTTGTTCTGGAGCAAACAATCTATCAGTTTTCATCAGTTCATAATGTCAGTCCTTGTTTTAGAGGATTCTGAACCAATAGTTCCTGTGACCCAATCCACCTTTAAGGTCTCACTGGAAACCATGTGGAGTTGGTCCTAACCCTGGTTTACCTGTAATGGGGATTTGGGACGGGGTGGTCCAGGTGAAACCGGATGGAGCATGTGATTGAAGCCAGCATCTGGACTGTCATGGGGACTCTCATCTTCTGGTGGTGATGGAGTCCTAGCAAGGCGCAGTGGTCCAGAATCACTGAGGGAGCAGACACAATGATCCAGAGGTTTAATGTTGGACTGGATGTGTTCTAACAGGAAATGATTTGGAGGTTTGGACTCGTGTTGGAACATAGCAGAACATAAATGAACTGGCTGTGTCAGACAGAACCAACACATTGTTAATGTTATGTTGGAGAACACACCAAAAGAACCGAGAACTGCTCACGGGTCAAACAGAACCCTGACATGTGTCAGGAGCGTCACACACATTACCTCGGGGCTCCT
>JBBPBX010076727.1:0-17042 GCA_038048925.1 Garcialebias charrua
TGCAGCACTCTGAATTAGGCCACACGATAATTAGCAAATGTAAATTTATTTATTTATTTATTTTTGACAAGTTCTCCTAACTGTGTGCATGCACATGCACACATGCACACATGCACACATGGCAGCTTGCTTGATGCCTGAGCTAAAAACTTTTAGCTCTCAAAGGGCAGAGGTCACGACGAGCTACAGTCAGCAAATAAAGATGGCGCTGCACCACCGTTGCCAGGGCAACGCCGGGGTCAGGAGGCTGTGATGCATGATGGGATAAGAGCGCTGCTGTAGACTGATCTGAAATCTGAAGTCTCTTCCTCCTTGTTCTCTGATGATGATGATGATGATGATGATGATGATGATGATGATGGTTCCGGTCCACTTTTTAATGGAGCAGGAAACGGGTCTGAAACCCAGCCGACAACGTTCTAACAGTAATATGCTTCTTTGACCTGTTCTAAAATGTAAAATACCACACACAGCAATCTTGTAGATGTTAACAGCTTTTCAGGCAGTTTGACTCGGCGGTCAACAAAGCTTTATACCGGAGTCTGTGCGTGAACTGGACCGGAACCAGAACCCCCACAGACCACGGGCTGACAAAACTCACCTAAAAGCTTCCAACAGCGTGTAAAAGAGTTGAACAAACAATAATCTCTCAGCTTCAAATGATAAAAACATGCAGAATCTGCCTGTCTTGAACACCTCAGCCAAAAATTATCACCTTCAGAGTCCAAAAATTGGAATAATCATGCCAACATAACGTTTCAAGTTCATGAGAGATCACAGATTTATCAATAAACTTTCAGAAAACTCGTACAGGACCACCAGATGAAGGAGACACGAGGGAGCCACCAGATTGTGTCTTTAAACACATACGGTGCCACCCAGATGTTTAAGGATTTTAGCAGGGGTCAGTATTAAGCTGACCTCTTTATCCTTAATTAATTTACTTATTCAGATTGAATAGTAATTTCACGGATTCTTTTCTTTTTCAGTTTACCCAATATTTCTGTGATCTTTATGATGGATAAATAAATAAAGCCATTAAGTGACAGAGACGTTAACTTAGTTGGTATGCCAAAGGACACTACCATTTATTTAAAATAAATCAACTAAATTAACACCATTACACTTGATTGACATGATTTCACTTTCTTTCAATTTAACACGTCAGCACAGTTAAATTTAACACAACAGACTTCAATACTGGATGTTAAACATATTTAGTCTGAGGGCTCTTTAGCTTAAATAGTTTCCAGCTTAGAATTGAGGGAAAGGAGATAGGAGGAAGATGGAGAGATGGTTTACAGGAAATTGTCTTGAGCATGTTACCAAAAGTGACACTTCTCATCAGATTTCTGCTGAAATCCAGGTACGTTTGTAAACAGCTCTTTACCTTCGACGACGAGTCTGATAAAGAAATGACACCAGCCTTTCAGATGCACAGAGTCCTTCAGGCCCAGTTCGTCCGAGCTGGTTCTAGTTTACGTTTTCAACGTCTCCTGGGTTCCGCTTGGTCATCAGAAAATGCGTCAGCTCCTGGCCTCTGACTTCAAGATAAACTTATTCCAGGAAGGAATAAACAAAGTTTGAGCTTACGCTCGTTCGGAGTGGACTCATAACAGCATGTTATTAGTCCTTTACTGAAGACGAAGGTCGTTAGCTCTTGACCAAACGTACCCCAGCTCTTTGGGAAAGTTCACATCTCTTTGAAGTTCCCAGCAAAACTCATCAGTTCCAGCAACAGCTTAGAACTTTTAGGAAGGATTCGAGAGGAGTGAGACTTGGCTCTTTTTCATTGGTCCACTTGTTATCACTATTCAAGGTGAAATTCAGCGCAGAGAAGGAAATTGTTTAGGAAAAGTATCTGAGTGAGAGACTTTCAGACGCTAGATGAGAGTTTTAGCTGAAACTCGACAAAAACAATTTCTGTATAAGTCAGTTTGACATTTTAGCTGAACTTTGACACCTTTTCATTTGCAGAAATGACACATTGATGTTTCACATTTAAAGAATAACAGCATATAACATATATCATGAAAATGACAAAAGTTATTCTTTTGATTACATTAGAATAAAATCAAAGATAGAAATAGTCTCTTTTGGTGACTATATTCTCAGATTACAACTAATGGAATAATTTGTAGTAAATGTCTTGCTTTACTGAGAGGTCAGTAAAGGTCATCTCTGGAACAGTTCAAAAATACACAGGTGTATCATAGTGGACACGGTCATGCCCACTACAATTGCATGATTTTTAAATAATTAATTTCCATTTCATTGTGTGAAATAAGTATTTGATCATCTATCAACCAGTAAGAATTTTGGCTCTCACAGACATGTTACTTCTTCTTTAAGAAACCCTCCTGTTCTCCACTCATTACCTGTATTAACTGCCCCTGTTTGAACTTGTTAGCTGTATAAAAGACACCTGTCCACACACTCAATCAGTCAGACTCCAGCATCTCCACAATGCCCAAGACCAGAGAGCTGTGTAAGGACATCAGGGATAAAATTGTAGACCTGCACAAGGCTGGGATGGGCTACAGGACAATAGGCAAGCAGCTTGGTGAGAAGGCAACAACTGTTGGTGCAATTATTAGAAAATGGAAGAAATGCAAAATAACGGAAAATCTCCCTCGGTCTGGGGCGCCATGCAAGATCTCACCTCGTGGAGCATCAATGATCTTGAGGAAGGTGAGGAATGAGCCCAGAACTACACGGCAGGACCTGGTCAATGACCTGAATAGAGCTGGGACCACAGTCTCAAAGAAAACAATCAGTAACACTCTACGCCGTCAAGGATTAAAATCCTGCAGTGCACGCAAGGTGCCCTTCCTCAAGCCAACGCATGTCAAAGCCCGTCTGAAGTTTGCAAACGACCATCTGAATGATTCAGAGGAGGAATGGGAGAAGGTCATGTGGTCTGATGAGACAAAAATAGAACATTTTGGTTTAAACTCCACTCGTCATGTGTGGAGGAAGAAGAATGATGAGTACAACTCCAAGAACACCATCCCAACCGTGAAGCATGGCGGTGGAAACCTCTTTCTTTGGGGATGCTTTTCTGCAAAGGGGACAGGACGACTGCACCGCATTGTGGGAAGGATGGATGGGGCCATGTATCGTGAGATTTTGGCCAACAACCTCCTTCCCTCAGTAAGAGCACTGAAGATGGGTCGTGGCTGGGTCTTCCAGCATGATAACGACCCAAAACACACAGCCAGGGCAACTAAGGAGTGGCTCTGTAGGAAACATCTTATGGTGCTGGAGTGGCCTAGCCAGTCTCCAGACCTGAATCCAATAGAAAATCTTTGGAGGGAGCTTAAAGTCCGTGTGGCCCAGCGACAGCCACGAAACCTGAAGGCTCTGGAGGAGATCTGTATGGAGGAGTGGGCCAAAATCCCTGCTGCAGTGTGTGCAAACCTTGTCAAGAACTACAGGAAACGTCTCATCTCTGTAATTGCAAACAAAGGTTTCTGTACCAAATATTAAGTTTCTTTTTCTGGTGTATCAAATACTTATTTCACACAATACAATGGGAATTAATTATTTAAAAATCATACAATGTATTTGTCTGGATTTTTGTTTTAGATTCCATCACTCACAGTTGAAGAGTACCTATGATAACAATTACAGTCTTCTACATGTTTTGCAAGTGGGAAGACCTGAAAAATCAGCAGTGTATCAAATACTTGTCCTCTCTGTCATATAAGCACTGATATTTCAGCAGTTAGTTACAGTTAGTTACAGTTAGTCACTGTGCTGCACCAGAGCCATATAAAGTGAGAGTTCCGACACTTCCATAGCCTCCCGTTGTAAGAATGGAATGCGTAAGTCACGTGGGTCATGGAGGGGGAGATTCATAAGATATCTATGGGGCGATTCGTTCCACTAAACTGTTCCAAACGGCAGCGCTACTAGCATCAAATGTAGTTCATTGTTGATGTTTCAGACGTGTTTTCTCCGGTAAGTTGATGAAAATACAATTTTCTTTTGCCCTTGTGAAGCGTTTAAAACGTCAAAAAATGCTTAAGAAAAACGCATAGTGTAGTGCTCACGCCACTAGGTGGAGCTGCAGGATAAGAAATAAAGAGGAGAAAGGTAGAAAGATTGTCAGTTTGTTACGGCTCAATAATTACTGAAAAACGCTGGACAAAGTAAGAAAAGTCGGTTTTTTGTGTCATGTTGCGCCAGTAGCTGATCAAATTGACTGACAGCGACGAGCTGTTTGGAACAATTGAGAGCTACGTGAACCACGTGACCGCCTGTCGGCGAGTTCAAAGGGTGTCGCAACTCTCACTTTATATGGCTCTGTGCTGCACGTAAGAGGGTTGTCATGGTAACGCCAGCAGAGTGATCTGTGTTATTCGATCCTGCTGCTCATGTCATATGCTGTGTTGGATCTGAGCTGGCATAAAGAAGAGTTCTGGTAAAAGCTGAACAAGTGTGTGGACATTCAGTTACTTTACACTCTCCACTGTATATATATATATTGGATGTGCACGAGCTAACATGCTAACAGATGGAGGAAGAATTGACCTTCTCCCAGTAAGAAATTAACTCTTTTTTTCCTTCATTATGGCTCCAAATGTACTGCATGTGTTTTTTTGATAATTATGTAGGGAACTGTGTTAGGATAAGCAAAGTGCTTGGTAACTGTACAGTACAGTACATGTACGTGCGGCCAGTGTGTATGTGTATTTCGACTTACGACGATTTTCGTGTTACGAACGGGCGTAGGAACGGAACTCCGTAAGTCGGGGACCACCTGTATTTCCAAAATGTTATGGATCTGATTGAGATTCCTTACAATGTTTCCATGTGGATCCACGGAGAGAGGTAGGCAGGTGTTTCCAGGTAGGTAGAGGTCCAGATGGGTTAGAAATAAGTTTAAGGCAGGAAGGTGGCAATGGTTCCTTGGAATGAGCACAGCTTGAGGTGACTCATTTGAGAACCAGAATGTCCACATTTTGGACAGAGAACACAGCTGGTTTGAGAGGGGTGTGAAAGAAGCTGTTTGTGTTAAAAAAGAAAGGCCTTCTCTTAACAGAGGGGGAGGCCTCAGATTCCAACTTTCAAAAACTTATAATGCAGCCTTAAGGCTCCGGCAAAGCTGAGCGTCCTCCCTATACGCCACTCTACGTGCGCATTCTGTGCGCACGCGTTCACTGGCAGAGCTCTGCTTTCTTTCTCACGTTAAATGCTCGCGTTTTCGCTCCAAATCCTTGTTGTAATGTGAGCAGCTGCGCGCAGAGGGGACAAACTGAGGTCGCTGATTGGTCACTTGCTGACACGCCTACTGAAATGATTGACAGCTCAGTGAGAGAACTCAGAGAACTCATCATGAGCAGCCCGCTGCAGCCCGCTGCGGTGTTCTGCTGCGGTGTTTCTACTTTATATGTTATAAAAAGTTCTAAGAAATAAAAATAAAAACAGGGAGCGCTTTTCCTGCAGCCCACAGCCCACCAGGAAATATTTAAAACCTTGCGCAGCCAGGTAGGACCTGAATTCATTCATTTCAGTCATCGAGTGAACGGAGGAAGAAGCGATTACTTGACTTTTGGCAAAAAAACAAAAGAAAAGGCCCGATCAGCGATAAAGAAGAGGAATTTAATTCATTTGTGTAACATACAAAACAGTCCGGCGCCGGGGAAGTTTATGGTCAGACACCGCACAAGCGTGCGCGGTCATAAAAAAAGAGCTTTGCGCGTTCGTGCCCTGAGGGGCTACGCGGGGCTACGCTTTTGCCTCAGCGTACGTACGTCGTACAGAGGCGTACAGGCAGTACGTGCAGGTCTACCGGGCCCTTTAGGTCTGATTCCCCGACGGTTCACACCTGATGAGAACAGAGGAGCCGCTTCTGTGAATTAGACTAACAAAGACCTTAAGAAACCCCTACTGTTAAGGTGTGATTCGTCAATTTACATAGGATGTGTGTGTGTTATCTGAGCTTTCAATTTACATAGGTATGTGTGTGGGTCATCTCAGCCGGTTATACCCTCACTCTCACACAGCCTGCTCTTTGAATTGAGAAAGCCCTTTGGATGAAGGGCGAAACGTCTTCTGTTACAAATAAAGTCCAGTTGTTTCTGTATTGAACGCTTGTTCTGATTTTATCATGTCCTGGATGACTGAGAAGCTTCACCAGCATGAGCACAGCTTGAGGACTTAGAGAACACATGTGAGTTCCAGGACTGATTTCTCCGGAGAATGGTTACAGCTAGAAAGACACATGGAAAATGATTAGTCATAGACGATTTGCAGAGATACCAGGGGCTGTCAACCACACCGGATGGGATGTAACGTTCCAGTGTTGGATGGAACACTTTCACAGGTTTTGGTACACCAGAGGCTCGTAAAGAGGACTGGTCACAGGTGTGGTCCATAAAGCACCTGCCGGCCACAAGGGGAAACTGCTGAGGAGGAAAACACTGGAATCCCACAGTAACAATAACTTGATCATGAAAGCAGACCCAAAAAAAAAAAAGCTTGTTGATGATTTTAGAAGAAGACCAAAAATTAAATCTCATAATCAATTCAGGAACTAAAAACAACTTTAACATTCTCGGCGTTCTCGCCACTGACTCCCTCTTATGATCTCTGCACGTAAAACATCTGATAAAAGTTTAAAAATAAAGAAATCCATGGTTTTCCACAATAAAAGCATCCTAAATAAATGTAAACAGGTTTTATTGGGAAACATCCTGACAGATTTACAAATCACTGATGAACTCCAGAACCTCTGGTTCTTTACCACCTGCACCACCCGCTGAAGAACAATGTTACCATATTTTTCGCTGTATAAGTCACAACTTTTTACATTAATTGGCAAGTCCTGTGACTTAAACACCTAAGCGACTAATAAACGTTTTTTTCCTCATATTTATAACCCAATTTTTGGCTGAGATCTGACGATTTCATTCAATGTGACATGGAAAAAATTGAACACTACCATTTTCAGCCACTAGAGGGCCGTCGACTAATAAGGTAAGCCAAGTGTCTCATAAATACCGTAGGTAAAAGTGGCTATTAATGGGACAATTGGCTTGCCATACTGAGCCAACTTTGTCTCGCTACAGAACTCCTGGAGCAAACGTCACATCAGCTGCATTTTGCCGCCCAGGAGAAATGCAGCTGATTTAACCACTGAGTGCATTTATTAAGGAAAAGTTCAACAGAGACACACTTTTACTATAATGCCAAGCAAACAAATAATTGTTTATAAGTGTTAGTCTTGTTAAATTCTTGTTAAAGTCCTCTTGTGCATGCTCCCGCGGCCGCCATTTAGCAGCCAGTTGATTTTTTGGGACAACAGCCCACGTTTCCGGGGGTCAGCGGTGATGCATAGTAGATGCAACTTGTACAGCAAAGTGACTTATTTATGTTTTTCCCACTTTATTAGATATATTTGGACTGAGGCAACTTATACAGTGGTGCAATGTGTATGGCGGCAAGTACAGTAAGTATCATGAAGGACTCCTGAACAGAACCAGTCCTCTCACCTCCTCTCAGGGAGGAGCAGTTTGTGTTTGTGGACAGAAGTTCTTAAAGCTACACGTGTGATTATACAGTAAATTATAAACTGAGTACTTCAACAGTTTTTTTTATTCTTACTGTATCTCTCGTTGCTCATCTCCTGATTAAGATGCAAACATTTGTAGATGAGACGTTTATACAATATTTGATCATTTCTTTGTGATTTCTCATTTCAGCATCAATCGATGGATCAGAAACTGAAACAATCCCCTGCAGCTCCTCGGATGTTCCCGTCTCAAATGTTACCTGGAGATTCAACCACAGCCAGATGATCCTGACAAAGACTGAGGGAGACTACAGAGTGTCAGAGGAGTGGAGCAAACAGGTGAAGGAGGTCTCGGAGTCCGGCAGCCTCACCTTACAGAGTTTATCTTCAACACGTGATGGAGTTTACACGTGTGAAGTCAGAAACAAGGAGGAGACGATCGTTTCTCACATCTTTCTGAGGATAAATAAAGGTAGGATGTCTTTTATATCCGTATGCTTACACATCAAACTGTAAAAATATCTGATGCAGCAGGTTTATAACTCTTCTGTTTCAGGGACTCCAACTGGGAAGGTTGCTGGTTGTGTTGTATCAGCCGTATTTGGAGTAATCATTCTTCTTCTTGTTCTTTACATCAAAAAGGTAAAATGATGTTCTGCTTTCATTTATTTAATAAATGTGTTTATTATTTGTGTTAATGTTGGTTCTAACTCTGATATTTTTTTCTTTTTAAAACATTAAAGCGGCGGTGTTGCAACAAGTAAGTAAAGTTCTTGTTTGAAGACGTGCACGTGCATTGACTGTAGTAATGACATCTAATGGGGTGAACGCTCACGAAGCATCACACTATTGTCATCCATATTTCGTCTGTACGTTTTTCGATATATTTCTCGTCCCAGAATTTTTGTGCCATTTCAACAAGTCGTATATCAAAACTTTCAGCTCGTTCAAGAGAAGGGTGCTATGACTTTTGGTATTGGTGCAGCTTTAGCTTTTTGAAACATTTAGTCTTTTCTGCAACTTTCATTATTGAGCTCATTTTACATCCTTCAGATGTTTGGAACTGTTGACAACCTTTTTCTGCTTCTTTCACATTTTGTTCTGCTGCAGATTCCTTATGGAAAAACTTTTTTCAGCTACTTTCAGCCAATTTCAGCTGTTTTTCATCTGTTTTATGATAATTTCAGAGTCTTTCTGCTAACTACATTTTAGTGCTTCTTCGAAATTATTTCTGCTAATTTCAGCTTGCTTTGCTATTTCAGCTTTTTCTGCTATTTCAGCTACTATTTAGCTGTTTTTTTGTTAGCTAATTTAAGATTTTTTTTTCAGATAATTTCCACTTTTTTGTGCTAATTTCTGCTTCTTTCATTCTAATTAGGCAAACATGTTCTTTCTGCTTTCTTCTGCTAAGCTTATTGTAGCCTTTCAGCTAGCTTTCTTGCATTTTTAGCTAATTTTAACTGTTTCCAGATCAATTCGAGTTTTCCGTGATAATTTCTGCTACTTTGAGCCTAAACAACGTCTTTATGCTAATTTCAACTATGGTATTTATGCGCCTTTCAGCCTATTCTACTAGTTTAAGCTTTTTCTGAATATTCAGCTACTATTTAGCTGTTTGGTGATAAATGTAACTTTTTTAAAATCCAATTTCACATTTTTTTTTAGCTCATTTCACCTCTTTCCACTTCCTTTTTGTAGTTTAAGCTTCTTTCTGCCTTTTCAGCTACTTTTCAGTTATTTTATTTGCTAATTTAAACTTTTTCTTTTTAGCTACCGTTTTTTTCGGATTATAGGTCGCAGCTTTTTATGGTTTTTTCAAGGCCTGCGACCTATAATCCGATGCGACCTATTTATGGATTTTTTTCCATATTTTTAGACCAATTTTTGACTCAGATATCAGCCTTTTTCACTTTGCCAGAAAAATTGTGCAGTACCACTTTTGGCCACTAGGGACGCTGTGGCGCTGTGCATTACCACTTCCAGAGGAGTACACCGACCCAAGAAGAAGAAGAAGACCGTTTCCAGCTGCATGTGTCCCAAAATAAGCTCCTGTGCTCGGACTGACTGTGTGCCTGCTGGCCTGGATGTAGCTGTTAGCTGTGTTTCTTAGCTGGTTTATTTTGCAAGATAAGTCAAGAACCACTCAGCGGATTTTTCTGAAACTTACAGAATGGAATCACAGTGTGGACGTTTACAAGTGAGTACCGGTAGCTTTATTAGATGTTTGAGAAAAAAAAACGATCTTTTAGCTTAGCTTTTTGTTAGCTCGTGGCTGTCGTTCTGTTTACCGGTATGTTAGAAATAGCTTCAAAACCACTCGGTGTATATTTTTTATGCTTACAGAGTTTAAATTACAAGACATGAATGTACGTAACGATGGTCTATAGCAAACATTTGACATAAAATTCGATTTTATATTAGTGTCAGAGGCGGACTGGTCTCGTGTTGGCATTAGTTTTTTATCGGTGTTACTTCTGTTAACGTCATAAATAGCTTAAAAACCACTCGGTGTATATTTTTTATGCTTACAAAGTTTAAATTATAAGACATGAATGTACGTAACAATGGTCTATAGCAAACATTTGACATAAAATTCGATTTTATATTAGTGTCAGAGGCGGACTGGTCTGGTGTTGGCATTAGTTTTTTATGTTACTTCTGTTAATAGCTTCAAAACCACTCGGTGTATATTTATTTCTGCTTACAGAGTAAGGGTCCAATGTACTTAACTATGTCCTGGAGAAAACATTTGAGATGAGATTCGATTTTTTATTCGTGTTTTCATTATTATCTGAAGGATATTCTTATTCCACACTCATCCACCCGGTCGCTGCGGTCACAGAACAGTAATCTCCTTCACATTCCGAGAACCAAATTAAGGACCATGGGAGACCGGGCTTTCAGTGTGGCTGCCCCCCGCCTGTGGAACTCTCTTCCTGACTGTCTGAGGGTCCCACAGTCTGTGGTTGACTTTAAGAGCGGCTTGAAGACCTTTCTTTTCAACCGAGCATACTCTGCCTCCTCATGATTCTACTTTTGATCTTAGTTGATACTGTTATTGATTTTACTTGTTTTATTACTTGTTTTATTGACATTTAATTTCTGTTGCACCTTGTAGCACTTTGAGATTTTCATTAATGAAAAGTGCGTTATAAATTGAATTCATTATTATTATTATTATTTTCAGAGACGGACTCGTCTCGTGTTTAGCTTCTGTTAGCTTCTGGCAGACATTAGCAGCAGAGCTAAACACTCGTGTATATTTATTTCTGCTTACAGAGTAATTATAAGGGTCCAATGTACTTAACTATGTCCTGGAGAAAACATTTGAGATGAGATTCGATTTTTTATTCGTGTTTTCAGAGACGGACTCGTCTCGTGTTTAGCTTCTGTTAGCTTCTGGCAGACATTAGCAGCAGAGCTAAACACTCGTGTATATTTATTTCTGCTTACAGAGTAATTATAAGGGTCCAATGTACTTAACTATGTCCTGGAGAAAACATTTGAGATGAGATTCGATTTTTTATTCGTGTTTTCAGAGACGGACTCGTCTCGTGTTTAGCTTCTGTTAGCTTCTGGCAGACATTAGCAGCATAGCTAAACACTCGGTCCATATTGTCGGGTTGTCTCAGCGGTCACGCGGCGCGTCAGCGGTGGATGACGCGTTACGTCGGCGGTGACGTAGGTGCGACCTATATTCCGGTGCGACCAATTTATGGATTTTTCCAATTTTTTGGCAATAATTGGACACTGCGACCTATATTCCGGTGCGACCATATATCCGGAAAATACGGTAATATCCTGTTATGTGCTATTTTTTGCTTATTAAACCTAGTTCAGCAAATATATGTTCTTTCTGCTTTATTTTGCAAACTTAGGCTTGTTCTGCGGTTTCAGCTACAATTAATGTTTTAGCTAATTTCTGCAGTTTTTTTTAGCAAGTTCTTGAGCAATAAGCATTCACACTGCAGGGAATGCAGTTTCTCTAGTTTGTATTCATGTCACATTTATAGAACACAATATGCTGTAAATTAAATGTTCACTGTGTATAAAATCATGACTTAAACTGTTTTTATATTTAGTTCACAGAGACAACACCCGACACAAACCGGTCTGAGGCCTATGGCGACGGTCTGATCCCTGAAAACCAAAGTGCCCAAGTAACAGAGAACGTTAACTAACGTTCTGGTATGGTTCTTACATGGTTCTGTTAGATCACAACGTTCTTAGAATGTTCTTTGAAGGTTTTGACTAA
The DNA here is from genome assembly GCA_038048925.1 of Garcialebias charrua. NCBI lineage: Eukaryota > Metazoa > Chordata > Actinopteri > Cyprinodontiformes > Rivulidae > Garcialebias > Garcialebias charrua. The sequence goes on from JBBPBX010076727.1 coordinate 11,775, forward strand.
CGTTTGAACAAACCTAGATATAACGTTCTAACCTAACGTTCTTAGAACGTTCTTTGAAGGTTTTGACTAACGTTTGAACAAACCTAGATATAACGTTCTAACCTAACGTTCTTAGAACGTTCAACAAACGTTCCCTTTGCCATCTGCCAGTTTCTACACAAAGTATTTTCACACTGGTTTATTTTTCTGTTTTAAACGTTTTGTCAGTTTTTTTAAACAGCTCGAGCTGTTTTTTTATATTGTGTATATATATATATATATATATATATATATATATATATATATATATATATATATATATATATATAGTTATTATTATTATTGAGCATGCATCAGGGTATTATTATTATCATCATTATTATCCAGGCGTACGTGAAACGTGAAGTACTGCTTTCTGCCATTTTTCTGTTGTGGTCTTCATGCGTTATGACTGGATTGGGGGTAGAACGTGATCATATACGTTCCAACCAATCAACGCCACTCTTGCTTGTCAGGTTGCATGTGAACTTTGTCCTAACCAATCAACGCCACTCTTGTTTATCGCAGGAAGTATCATGTGATCATATTCAACCAATCAACGCCTCTTGCTTCGCGCGCGCTTCGTTCAAATGTAGCCATTTCCTTTTCAACTGTTGGACAAGAAACTGTTGTTGTCTCGGAGCGCTCGTAAAACTTGCTTTTTATTAGACGTCGACTGGTCTGACTCTGGACGACGACTGGACATTCAGTTGGAAGTTGAAGGTACAGTAATCGGTTCTGTTTTGTTTATTTGCTAGCTGTTAGCTCTGTTCGCTTGAATGAACAAAACCTGCCGTTGCTAAAAGCTACGGATGCTAAAACGCTTAGCTAAAACTGCAGCTGAGTGGAACATCTGGACCTGAGATGTGGAGCAGGTTCTGTGGACAGAACTCAGCAGAACCAACGTTTGAGAGGCTGCACTCAGAGTGGGAGACTCTGAAGAACGTTGCTGAGCTTCAAACAGACACAGAGTCCAGGGGCCTCATGTATCAAAAACCTGCGTGGATTTCCTACTGAAAAGTGACGTACGGTGAAATCCAGAAAAGTGTCTACGCACAAAAAGATCCAGATTTATCAAACTGTGCGTACACCTGAATCCACGCACATTCCTTTTGTACATCACAATTGACGTGGAACTGAGCGCACGTGAGACACCTCCCCTGACACGCCTACATTTACATATGTTAAACAGATGCAAATTACTTCCTGCATGTGTGAAGGACATGTTTGTTTGATCCCTGCGCGATCAGAAATCATTTCTAGATTCGGGAAAATAATGAATTCAATATAATATGAGTGAGGACAAACATCCTAAGTAAGAATAGTAATAAAATGTGTTCATCATGCAAAGAACGAGTGATTGTCGGTATTTGTGTGCGCGCGCACCCTGCTGTGGTGCGCGAACCGGCTCATTCATTCATTCTGTGTGGAAATATTAACTTTGCGCACGAGTTTATTACCATTATTACTGTAAACACAGAGGAACTTACTTGGATGTTTGCTAGAACATAGATCTTTGTTTATGTAGATGATGTGAAGAAACGAGTCTGTGCGTCTTGGTGGAGACTTTTCATGACATGATGTTGGAGTCTCCAGACGCAGCGCGCGCCCCGCAGCCCTGTGCGCAGTCTGTCTGTGAAGCTTTTGCTCTCCTACAAGTTATATAAGGTGTACTTTCACGTGTCATTTTGGAGAAATCTACAATAAACGCAGATAATGAAACACCTCCAGCTGCCGTGTCGACACCGGTGAGGGTGCGCGCGCGCTCCAAGCGCGACCACTCAGCCTTTGGAAACATATGGATGAGACCATTCCATTGGACATGATCCGGCTTTGTGTGGACTGGACTGCACAGTCCCGATCGACCTGCAGCTCCCTCTGTGGAACAGTTTGACCGCTGCTTCTGTATGCACGCGTGATGCACGGCTCCCCAGAGCGCAGCAGTAGTGCCAAACTGGAAAATTATTATTTCTGAAAACGGCTGATAAGCCATATCCTAGATCGGAAAACTATATCTGTTTCTAAATAAATGCTCTGCGTGTTACACTATTTATTATAACCTCCAGTAAGGCTGAATGAATCCGTTCCTGTTAAATTTATTTTTGGCACAACGTTGCGCGTCCTTTATTTCACTGCGTCATGTGGATGTAATACTTGTTAATCGTGTGTTTGGAGGGAATATTAATCATTTACACATCTTGAACTGTTAATAATAATAATAATAATAATAATAATAATAATAATAATAATAATAATAATAATAATAATAATAATGAATTCAATTTATAACGCACTTTTCATTAATGGAAATCTCAAAGTGCTACAAGGTGCAACATATTTGAATGTCAATAAGACAAATAATAAAACAATTAAAATCAACAACAGTATCAACTCAGATCAAAAGTAGAATCATGAGGAGGAAGAGTATGCTCGGTTGAAAAGAAAGGTCTTCAAGCCGCTCTTAAAGTCAACCACAGACTGTGGGGCTTCAGTTTCTCTGAAACACCTGTAAGTGTCGCCAAAGGAACAAGAACCACAGAAACGTGCGTACGCCTGCTCGGGAGCTTGCGTGGATATGTACCTGGATGCGCATATATTCACGTTCAGTTCAGTTTTGATACATACGGGCTTTTGCGTGGGAAGTGACGTGCGCAATGTTTTTGTGCGCACGCATGGTTGATACATGAGGCCCCTGGAGAGAATTAGTTTCTACTTCCTGAACGTTTCTCCACTGCAGCCAGATGTTGGTCAGCTGAACATCTGCAGAAACAGGAGACATGTTTGTCCTCTCCTGTTCACTTCAGCTGTTCTGATGCTGGACACAATTAAAGGCCTGGCAGTCCTTGATATATAATATATATAATAATGCACGGCCCACCACCTTTCATCTTTCTTTTAGACTAAGATCAGATCAAGTTCGAGTCAAACCTGTAAAATAATGATTAATTAATTAATGTGTTTGTTTGTTTGTTTGCATTGTTTCTGTCCACTTCCTCAGCAGTTCGTGGTGGTAATGCACCACTACCAGTGTCGTGTAACAGGGTTGTTGTTTAATTAATTTGATCAAAATGTATCATATTTATAATATTTTTCTTGTTTAGCAGAAAAGTTTATCTAGTAGTTATTAGAAATGTTTCTTTTAATCTTTGTGGAAACTCCAGGTTCCTTTTGTTTGTGTAGTGACGACGCCCCGGGAGTTTGTACAACACATTTTACCCACTGTCTTACATTTGTAAATGTCTGTGTTGCAGATGTTTAAATTCATTCGCAAGCTGTGTGCGAAGAATTCATGCTGCCAACAGCCCTGCAGGGCTGTGAACAGGCTCGTGACTTTCCCTTTAAAGAAAAGGCAAACCTAAAGCAATAAATAAATAAAAACTTTCAAAAGGTGCACCTGTGGTCACTGCAGCTTCCTCTCACCTGTAGAAAACATGTGTTGTAGGGAGACGCCAAGGGTATAATTATGAATTATTTAGTACTTCCTAAAGCCCTAATAAATATACTATATATTAAAAAACACACCAATAAACCTGGTCTTGAATACACTGTGCATTTTATTGTCTTAAAAGCATTTCTCCTGTGATGTGAATTACTATGGGTATGCATTACTCTACCAGTAAAAGCACACACAAACTTGTATCAAATTATAAAAAATGAGTAAAAATACAAACGATATACATGCTGCACTCCACATTCAGTTCAAATTAATTTTTATATAGTAAATGTGTTAAAATGGAATGCTCATAGTCAACATACCGGTAATCAATTATGAAGCTCCTTGTTCTGTCAACACTAGACCTCTGTATTGATAAATACATTTCCAAATCATACATCAAAGTCAAATTTCAAAGTCAACTTTATTGTCCAAACTGCAATATGTACAGAACATAAACTCAGTGAAACTCAATGAAAACAAACAAACTAAGAACAAACAGTAACAAAAAGATAAACTTAAGATAAACTGCTCCTGAAAAACAAACATCAAAGGACACGATGCAGCGGTCGACTTCCCACTCACTCCATCCCGACCCTGGATATTTGCAGTCCTGAAAAGAGAAAAGATCAAAAGTTTAATCTGAGTAAATGTAACGTTTTAATGGAGAAAGATGTTGATTCAAAATTTCACAGTGTCAACAAATCCCCAAAATGTTGGGACAGGTAGCAATGAACAAATAAACAAGAATTAATGTTGCATAAACTTTTTTTAAACTTTTTTTATATAATGTCCGCCATAATAAAAGTAATAAATAAAATAATAAATAAAACATAATAATTAAATAATAATATTAATACCTGCAGACAGAGGGTAGGGTACAAAAGTAATAAATAAAACATGAATACATGTACCTGGTGAATCAGCTCTCATGTCACCTCCAAAGTGACATGTCAACATGTCTCCTTGATGCTTGATGTCTGTGAAGCACGGCTCAGAGATTCCCTGGATGTGGAACGCCTCATGGAGCTAAAAACAAAAAACAAATTTTAATCACCTTACAAACAAGCATACTGTACTTGAGAAACATTACTGTTTTCACTTTGTTGATCTGTCAAACAGATGACCCAGTGCAAAATAAATACTGCTGCCCATGATACTCATTCACCAAGTACATATTATTTTATAAATACCTTTGATCCACAACATTATTTGCAGCAAAAGAACACCGTGTCTAAAACATCGTAACTAGTACAACAGCTATAATTAGCAACAGCAAGTCTCCATTGTTTTTTGATGTCGCGGTCTTCCTTATCTGAGTTCATAATAGTTCACACACACTGCGGTGTTCATAAGTGTGCTGTCCTCACGACACGTGACTATGTGAGGCTAGACAGCCAGCTAACAAAAAGTAAAGTAATAATAAAAAAAAGTCCCCACTCAAGCTTGCTTTCTTGATTTTACTGAAGACTTCTTGAACTTTCTTTACTTTGTAAGTTTTTGTAAAAAGACGAAAACCTTCCAAGGTACAAGTGGTAAGAGCATATTTAGTGCTATGAGTTATCTTAACTGCTGTTAACTGCTGTTAACTGCCGTTTTTGACCAACTTGTCCAGATACGTCAAAGATTGTACCTTAAGCAAGAGTGCTCACTCCTAGCGTGCAGCATGTAAAACGATATTCTCAAGGGAGAGAGGAGCCACTCTGACCAGAATTTAAAACCCAAACATCTTCTATGTTTCTACCATGCATTTACTTAAACTAGTTATAACTTTAAATTTCTGTCTTTTAACAAAAGGCAGCACACTCCCCGCTTGA
>JBBPBX010076728.1:0-17042 GCA_038048925.1 Garcialebias charrua
TCACTGTGAGCTTTACGTAAAATCTGGCTGGTCATCTCTCAGCACTCGCAGATACACTCACTGGATATCCTTCATCTACAAGACCCTCCTAAACCTAGTCCCATCATACCTCACCTCCTTAATACAAACATCACACAGTCATTACTCCCTGCGCTCTAACGATTTAGTCCTCCTGTCAGTTCCTCCTGTCAGAACTGAACTAGGAAAAAGAGCGTTCAGCTTCGCCGTCCCCTCAGCCTGGAACAACTTACAGAAAGATCTGAAACTATCAACATTCATCTCTCCTAGATCCTTCATGTCAACCGTATTAGATAATGTCATCAAGAAACTTGACCATTGCAGATGTTTCTAAACACTACAAATTCAAAATACATGTCATTGTTGATTTTTTTAACTGTATCTACTCAACCGATGTCTGTCTGCTTGTTATATATATAATGTCTATATAAGTCTGTCTTATCCTGATGGTTTTGAACTGTCAACATCTATTTATTGTGATTGTAGTTTTCTTTATTTTCTTTTTTGATAAATGCAAATGCTTATTGTCAATTACCATGTGACGTGTGCTGCTGACCACTTGACCAGGTCACCCTTGAAAAGAGATCTCGATATAAACGGGCTCTACCTGGTCAAATAAAGGTGATTGATTGATTGATTGATTTCCATATTTTAACATCACAAAACAAATGTTTCAATCCAAAACCTTGTTGTGATGCATCCAGACGTGTGTCAAACAAGAAATAAGCTCCTTGGTTGGCATTTAAAATGGAAAACCCTCTAGTCTAACTCCTCCCCACTTTAATATCTTGCATTTAAACCATTAAGGTTTATTCGCATTCTCCGTTTAATTCCAGTCCAGAACAATCATTTCTAAAACTTCACTTTTTTGACATTAGGAATAAAATAAACTTAAACTGAATGCAAAGATGTGAAGATGGCAAATGTCAATATTTTATTCATAATAGAACATAGATGACAGATAAAAAGTTTAATCTGAGTAAATGTAACATTTTAAAGGAAAAATATGTTGATTCAAAATTTCACAGTGTCAACAAATCCCCAAAAAGTTGGGACAAGTAGCAATAAGTGGCTGGAAAAAGGAAATTGAGCATATAACGAACAGCTGGAAGACCAATTAACACTAATTAGGTCAATTGACAACATGATTGGGTATAAAAAGAGCTTCTCAGAGTGTCAGTGTCTCTCAGAAGCCAAGATGGTAAGAGGATCACCAATTCCACCATTGTTGCGCAGAAAGATAGTGCAGCAATACCAGAATGGTGTTACCCAGCGTAAAATAGCAAAGACTTTTAAGTTATCATCATCAACCGTGCATAACATCATCAAAAGATTCAGAGAATCTGGAACAATCGCTGTGCGTAAGGGTCAAGGCCGTAAAACTCTACTGGATGCTCGTGATCTCCGGGCCCTTAAACGTCACTGCACCTCAAACAGGAATGCCACTGTCAAGGAAATAACAGAATGGGCTCAGGAATACTTCCAGAAAGCATTGTCAGTGAACACAATCCACCGTGCCATCTGCCGTTGCCAGCTGAAACTCTACAGTGCAAAGAGGAAGCCATTTCTAAACAAGCTCCACAAGCTCAGACGTTTGCACTGGGCCAGGGGTAATTTAAAATGGAGTGTGGCAAAATGGAAGACTGTTCTGTGGTCAGATGAGTCACGATTTGAAGTTCTTTATGGAACACTGGGACGCCATGTCATCCGGACCAGAGAGGACAAGGATAGCCCAAGTTGTTATCAACGCTCCGTTCAGAAGCCTGCATCACTGATGGTATGGGGTTGCATGAGCGCTTGTGGCATGGGCAGCTTGCATGTCTGGAAAGGCACCATTAATGCAGAGAACTATGTTCAGGTTCTAGAACAACATGCTCCATCTAGACGTCATCTCTTTCAGGGAAGACCCTGCATTTTTCATTTTTCAACAAGATAATGCCAGACCACTTTCTGCAGCAATCACAACATCATGGCTAAAATGGTAAATGGAGCTTACTTATATAGCGCTTTCCAGCCCCCTTTGAGGGGCCCCAAAGCACTTCACAGTACCAACCATCCACCCATTCATACACACATTCATACACCTGTAGCGGTAGACTGCCATGCAAGGCGCTGCCTGTCCTACCGAGACCAACTCGGGGTAAAGTGTCTTGCCCAGGGACACAACGAGGTATGCTGTGACTGGGGATTGAAACTGAGACCTTCTGGTCCTGAGCCGGCTGCCCTGCCTCTACACCATCTCAGCCCCTACGTAGGAGAAGGATCCGGGTACTGAAATGTCCAGCCTGCAGTCCAGATCTTTCACCTATAGAGAACATTTGGCGCATCATAAAGAGGAAGGTGCGACAAAGAAGGCCCAAGACGATTGAACAGTTAGAGGCCTGTATTAGACATGAATGGGAGAGCATTCCTATTTCTAAACTTGAGAAACTGGTCTCCTCTGTCCCCAGACGTCTGTTGAGTGTTGTAAGAAGAAGGGGGGATGCCACACAGTGGTAAAAATGGACTTGTCCCAACTTTTTTGGGATTTGTTGATGCCATGAAATTTTGAAACAACATATTTTTCCCTTAAAATGATACATTCTCTCAGTTTAAACTTTTGATCTGTGATTTGTGTTCTATTCTGAATAAAATATTAGATGTTGGCACCTCCACATCATTGCATTCAGTTTTTATTCACAATTTGTTTAGTGTCCCAACTTTTTTGGAATCCGGTTTGTAGAAACACATTTGTTTTATTATGTTGCGTTTATTGATGTTTTTTATAGTACCTGTACTGTTTTTTTTTGTTTTTGTTTTTTTTCCCGTATTCTACAGGGGTTGGCAGGGTCTCATTGCTCAAGGATGTCACTCCAGTATCCTCATCATCGATCCAAAAACGGCTCAGACCATCCAGGTGCTGGAGAGGCACAAAACCAACGTGGTCAAGGTCAGTTCTAGAAATTTCAGGGCAACTTTTGTTAATTATTTTACTCTTGTTTAATTATTTAACTGGACTTTTCATTTTCTGCTTACTCTCCTTGCTATTGTTATCATTGATAACATATATGATTGAGATTTATCGGATTGTTATCATTGTTTTTCAATTATTTTATTTGTCAGACAAAACTCAGTGATGTTCATTCATCCAAATCTCTGGTTTTTATTTGCCCAACAAACAAAAACAGGAACAGTAAAGCTGCAGGTTTAATGGTGCATTCACACCTAACAGCGTTTCAACGGCAGGAGCGTCCAGCTTACATGCAAAGTCAATGGGGGACGCGCTTCCTGCCGCGTCTTGGCGTCGGGCGTCACGTGCGTGTTGAGCGTGATGGAAAGCGTTTTTCCGTGCACGTGAACCCGCGTCAGCCTCCAAAGCACACGTTGATTGAGCTGAAGATTTTGCGGTTCAAACATTCAAACGCCGTTCAACTCTCCCTGATTGGTTGATCAGGGAGAGTCGGGGGGAGAAGAGAGGGGGTCAGGGGGAGAGGGGGAGAGTCCCTATGTGACGCGGAAACGATTGCGCAACTATGTGACGTATTGTTTGTGGGACACAGAAAAAACCCGCGGAGTCATGGACTATGGAAGAGAAACTCATTGTAGCTGTGTGTTCGCGACAAGTCCTTCACGACCAGTCAAGTCTGCTCTACAGAGACAGAAATAAAAAGCTCCTCGCCTGGCGGAGTGCAGTGAGGACTCGGTATACCGGTAAGCTCCTCCCACACACCCCGCAGCAGTTTCACGTTCAGGTCTGGACACCAAGTGCGTCCACTTGCGTGCGTGACAAGCTTTTTGGAAGTTGAAACGCTGTTCGGTCTGGATGTACCATAACAGTTTTGTGTTTTGCATCCAGTTTAAAAAAAATTCCCGTTCAGTTAAAGAAGTACAGTATTGGTTTCAGCTCTCCTGCAGAGATCACAAATAAAATGTTATGTCTGTCAGAAAATCAAACTTTTTTTTTGTAGGGTGGACTAGGTTAGATTTATTACCTGCTGCTGAAGTCAGTAAATAAATCTGTCGGGGGATTTTTGGTCCAGGTACAGTATATGGATACTAACTGCCCATGAACCATGTGTTTGAGTTAGCAGAGAGTTATTTTCTCTCGGAGAGAGCTGAATGAGGAGCTGATTTGATCCTGCATGTGCAGCTGGATGGTTGAGGTCATCAGTGTCTGCCTGTGAGCCGGGAGCTGATAAGTTTATAAAAACAAACCTCGCACGCTGCCCGCAGCACATCCTCATGACTGGGCTCCATGCTTCTGTATATCTGTGTAACCCGTGGTGAAAGTGCCCTCGCAAGTAAAACCAGTTAAAAATCTTCTCCTGTCATCGAGTGTGGCTTTTTTGAGTACGCAAGATGAAAAGAGGATATTTTTATCCAACACGTTGGTCCTTCGAGGCGGCCCCACCATCTGACCTTGAACCTGCAGGCTTGGATCTGAACTGTGCACGGGGAGATTTAACCTCCTATTATCCAACAAAATATTTAAAGAGCAGTTTGTCATTTCTATAAACCATCAGGGCATTTATGAACATGTTGGCTTTGTGATATTTTAGTTTGTGTGAATGTTTATGAAGCATTCAAACTACAGTGATATGTTTTTCAGCATCTTTCTCTTCTCACAGTTTTATTTCAACAAATCATGAATCAAAACGTTCGGCTCTTTCAGAACAATCCTGCTGTGACTTTTGGTATTGGTGCAGCTTTAGCTTTTTGAAATATTTAGCTTTTTCTGCCATTTTTTTCCTCAGAAAATGAATTGAGCTCATTTTCCACCCTTCAAATCTTTAGATCTGTCTACGTTTTACTGCTCCTTTCACTTTTTGTTCTGGTTCAGCTTCTTTCAGCTTCCTGCTGCAAATTTACTTTTTTTCCAGCAACTTTTCATTCAGCTAATTTCAGCTGATTTTTTTTTTGCTGTTTTGTGTTCCTTTCAGATTCTTTCTGCTAACCACAACATTTTTGTGCTTCTTCTAACTTCTTTCTGCTAATTTCAGCTTGTGTTTTATGATATTTCTGGGTAAGTGAAGGATCAGCAACAATTGTTTAGAAAAAAACCACACAGACTCTATTAAAAAAATGATGTCATTTATTAAAGAGAACTGTGACAGAAAAAGAAGGAAACAACAAAAAGAACAAAACAAACATAAAGTTGTACAAGTCACACACAAACTGTTATTTGCTAGGGTAAATTGTGTCATATCCCCCCGCCACAAAAACAGTAAATAACACACATCAAGGCATTGATGTTAAAGAATTCTCACCATGAAACAGAGTCGGGAAGTCGCACGACTCGTGTGACAAATCACATCAGCCACGGACTGGACACCTGGATCGGAGGCTCTCAGTAGACTTCAACTTTCTGTCTGAGTGGTTCCATCTTATACCTTGAAGTGTGTGCGTGCATGTGTTGGGTGTGTGTGTCTTTGTGCAAGTACTATGACTTCACCCCATCTTGGGCAACAAATGTTTTTAAGTGCGAGGCAGTGCCTTGCACGGGTGAGGGATAACATTTCTTATTTGACTAGCCTGTTGCATCTCTTACCAAAAAGGGCTACAAGGTCATGTGGGAGAAACAAGCTCAGTTTTCCCACTCTGCGCCTGATAAAACCTAATTGCAAATACCAAGTTGATACAGTTTTAAGGGTCAGCTTGACACTAAACTAGCCAGGCATATTCACAAATGTTGCAGAAAGCATAAAAAAAAAAAGTTAGTCAGGAAACATTTAATACCAAACACTCATATTTCATTCCACCCTCTGTTTACTGTCTAATTTTGAAAATTTTTCCTCCTGTCACCTCACAAGGCATGTTGCAAAGCTCTACACACTAAACTTACTCGGTCCCCCTCACTTATAATTGATTATCTCTCATTATAATTTCAATCTTCATTCTAAGACAGTGTTACAAACTAATCTAATTATATGATCCTTCCTACAAAACAAAGCACAAAAAAAGTGAAGGAGGGACACCGCATATCCTTGCTTTATTAGTTTTAGCCGCATGTAAAACCTTTCCCTGCTCAATATATGTGAACACTTTCAAAATTGGACAGGCAGACTTAGAAACTCAATCATAAGTTTTGGCACCGTGAATCCGTCCAATGCGCATTTTGAAAGGATCCAGAGAGAGACCCGCAGGAAACGTGCAGAAATGACCTCAGTCAGGCGGGTAAACAGTAATTAGTTAATCAATAAGTCTTGTTGCTCCAACTCTCACAAGTGTACAACATATATTCATAAAAAGGCACCTAGATATTTTCAAGGACTCTTTACTGTCCCATCACTCAATACCCTATCTCTAGTTAAACATGGGTTAACATGACCTGTTTGCAGCACACATACTAAACCTTTACAAGCTGTTTGCACATTTGCATGTCATAGGCGAGATTTATTCGTAACCCAAATTATTCATCATTTAGTCTTAAAAACAAATCACATTTCATCATTTCAGATAAAATAAAATAAAAACTCAAGGAACAGCAGAAATGTTCCAAACTCGTTGTCACTTCACGATGGATCTTCATTGCACCACCCTCTGGAACAGCTTGCACTAAAACACTGTTACATGTAACACCTGCAATTTACATGTAGTTTTATTCGAAGCACGTGAAAGATTGGTAAGCACTTCTAACTGTCTCTTTATTCATATCTTCTTGCTGGGCAGACCTTAAAGTTGCGACATACTGGAATGTCACATGTGTTGGACACCTTCTGCTTACATAGTCACCAGCAAGACTGATTCACAGGACATTTGAAGCCATCCTGTTTTCTTAACGCGGTTCATTTTGTGGCAAGGACCCTCTCTGTCCTCCTTCAAGACATGTCTTGGCGGGCGCTCTTGGCCGTGCCGTCCATGTGGGATTTTGTGTCCTCTTGGACGGCGGGCTGACTGCGGTTCGCAGGGGTCGTGGCGGCCCTGGTGGGTGTGGGCTGTTGGTTCTGCTGTTGGCGACCCTCGGGCCGTGTCCCTCTCTGGTCTTGGCTCAATGTCCTGGCGGTCGGAGAGGTGTTTCCTTTACCTCACTCCTTGGGTGGACCTTGGCGAGCTGGGGGGGTAAGCAGGGTCAGCGGGGGAGCTGACTCGCTGTGGGAGCACTGTTCCTGCAGATATTTTTCTCCCCATCCCTCAACACGCACCTCCGCCCTCTTCATCTTAAATTAATACATGTAGGGAATTTGGGTCTCGGGTGTGCTGCAATGGTTTTACATCTCTGTTGTTAAGAGCACCTGGGACTCAATTTTATATACACTTTAGACATTCATTCATAAACATCTTCATAAAAGTCACATATAGGGAATGGAGTGAGCACTATGGCTATGGGTGGCGGGATGACATCAATCTCGCCCCCATGCCTATGCTCACTCAACATTATGCATCTAGACAATTAGGGCCTGGGTTAGAGTTGGAGTGGAGGGGAAACTGGTATAATGCTAGCCTTTGCTCCTTCTCTTTCCCTTTTAAATACACTTTACAACAACACTCACCAACAGTACATTTGGGGACGGGGGTGTGTGTGTCGGGGTCTTGATTTGTTAATTTCAATTTTATTTATTTATGTATTTATTTATATATTATTTATTTATTTTTCTCTTACCCCCTGGTTGCCTTGCGGACATTCTGGGGGTGGGCCGTCAGGGGTTGTGCTGGGGTGTGGGGGGGTTCGGGGCCTGCGGGTTCGCCGTGGGCGGGGCTGGCAGTGCGCTCCCTCTGGGGCTGCTTGGACTCGGGTGTCCTGTCCTGTCGGCGGGGCGCGGGGTGTGCCGGATCTTGGGACGTCTGCTGCTCTCCACCCCAGAATGAATGGGTCTACCTCCTGGGTTTGGATGTGGGCTGCCCCATGTAGGGAGCAGGTACATGTCTTGGACCTAGGGGGTATAGAGTGTGCATCGGGATTATGAATGGAGCGTGTCGTTATTGTTTGTCTTTCTGTGACTGAGGGTGAGGATGAGGGTGGGTCTGAATGAGTGTGTCTGTGTATGAATGTTTAAGTGTCAGGCTGGGACTTGGACTGCCCCCTCTCTGATACTTCTGAGGCTACCCAGTGTCGCGCTCCTGCCACGTGGCCCCCTGGTGGGTGTTCCTCTGCCTGCGGGCGTGCTTGGGGCCCTCACTATCTGGGGCTGGGCGCTTGGGCGTTTGTCAGCTCGGCCTGGTGGCTGCCTGGTGGGGCTCGGGTCCTCTGGTCCTGTCAGGTCTGGACCTGAGGGATGGGCGTCCCCGGTGCCCGAGCCTCGGTGACCGGCCCTGGGGCTACGTCGGTGCAGCGGGCTCCGGCGGGGGCCTGTGTATTGTCGCTGTTGACCCCGGGGGGTCATTGTGTGTGGTCCCTGGTGGGGTTCGTCCGGTTCTTCCACTTGGTCGGATCTGGGGAGTGGACGAGTGGCTCGTCCTGTTCGGGTGGTCCTGGGGACTCTGGGCTCGGGGTCCTTCCTGGGGTCTTGGGCTTTGATCGCCCCTTCGTCTGTCTCGGGCTTTGGGGGGACGGATCTCTGATGCTTCACAGTTGCTGCTAAATGTTCTATTGGAGGAACCTTATTCACTTATGCATGCTCACAACCACACACAATTGGATGCAGGGATGTATATGTAGATATATGCAGATATGTAGATGGGTATATGAATGAATATAAATGTATATGTATGTATACTGTATATATATTTGTAGGTATGGGTATGTGTATTTATAGAATTCTACTGCAAGGTCATGAATATTATTAGTCTTTATGCTTGTATGTTTCGTTGCTGTGTTCTGTCATGTGCTTTGCAGGATTGTGGATGGAGGTTTGGTGTGTTTGCCTTGTGCTCTTTTTGTGGATAATTGTTGTTCTGTTGTCTTACTTTCTCTTTTCTTTCTTTCTTTCTTTCTCTCTCTAAAAAAAAATACATATTGGAGTGAGAGGATAGCTATAAGGTGTGAAGGGAGGCCATCTATAAATGGGAAAAGGAAAAAAAAAAGACATGTCTTGGCGTTGAAGAGTGTGTGTGTGGGGGGGGGGTCACCCAACAGCACCTTGGCACCGATGAAGTGATGACCCAATACGATACCAGACACCACCCTCAGGCACACACCACCCCAGGCACTTCTCCGGGGGCGGTTACGTTGTCCTTTGGTCCACCTTTGTCTGTCCCATCAGCAGACAAGGACAAGACACCAGAGCTGTAACACAACAAAATGCGTTTGACAATAGAATAACAATGATTAGTTTTCCCTTAGATAAAAGGTTTCATCCATTCTTTAAACTTGGAAAAAAAAACTTGAAAAAAAAACTTCTTTTTTTTTAAATAAGCATGACCAATTTTTAAAGGCACTGTTATTACCACAGTTCCCCCCAAACTTGTGTAGGTTAATTACTCAGTAAAACCAACACTTATTGTACATTTTTATTCCTCCAATAAATTTCTATCTCAACGTGTGGTCTAATGTATCAAATTGTAATCCTAATTTCTGGATTTGACCTGTTCTCAAAACACAGTTGTGACTTTTTTTTCTTTCCTCCACCTGATCTTTTTTCCTCTCTCCACCTCCTCAGAGCTGCTGTCTCCTCTTTGTTCTGGAGATGAGGCAGACGCTGCATAAAAAACATCAAACAAGGACCGTAAATCCTCCAAGTCCCTGATCTCCGTTCCTCCATTTCTCTTGTCTCAAACCGTGCATGGGTCTAAACTCGGCTGCAGGTACACAAGGGGCAGATGCTGAACCAGCTCGATGTACCTTTAACTTCTTTATCTGACATAAGGCATCTCTCACACACAACCGGACAGAGGGAGCGGGGCTGCTTTTGCTCCGCGCGCACATCCTGCTTTTTCTCTCGTCCCAAACGCTCCATTTCGCTCCCAACATTCTTCATCGCAACAACCTTGTTTCACTCCGTTTATTTTATCCACACTTCTGCTTTCAGACACATGCGTTTTTGAAATCTTACAACAAATCACTATTTTTCCACTACAATCAGCAGAGATCCCTCCTGCGGTTCTAATTCACTGCTCCTTCAGCGAGCTCTGCCACTACCCCTCTTTTAAAACTGCGCACACAGAAAAGCGCTTGCTCTCTTTTTTTTTTTACTTCAACTGAGCTGTCAAAAAATAAATCAACTGACTTATCACAATAAAGGTTTTTCACCCTGGCAAAATACTTCTGTTACTTTTCAAGCTGAATGCACAGCATGCTATACATAAACAATTCCTGTTTGCATTTCAAAACCTGTGCCTTCGTGTCTTCAGCACTCAAAGAATCAGTCCGCAGCTTCAAGGCGTCCCCCAAACCGCTTGTCAGACATGACAGGACACCCAAAATACTGGAATGGGGCTCACACCCACCCAGAACACGATCTTGCTGGAATAGGACTCCTTACCTACTTCAAGCTTCATAGTTTAAAACTCTTCACCTAGGCACACTGGCAGATATGGGGAATTCACACCCCTGCTTCCAAAACAGGGGACTCCCACCCGCTTCTAGCTCATCAGTCCAAAACACACTTTTCCTTTTTTTTTCTAAACGGCGTGTAGTCCTTCATCTCATCCCATCCTCGTCGCCAAAAATGTTTTATGATATTTCTGGGTAAGTGAAGGATCGGCAACAATTGTTTAGAAAAAACACACACAGACTCTTTAAAAAAATGATGTGTCATTTGTTAAAGAGAACTGTGACAGAAAAAAAAGGAAACAACAAAAAGAACAAAACAAACAAAGTTGTACAAGTCACACACAAACTGTTATTTGCTAGGGTAAATTGTGTCATATCCCCCCGTCACAAAAACAGTAAATAACACACATCAAGGCATTGATGTTAAATAATTCTCACCATGACATAGAGTCGGGAAGTCGCACGACTCTGGTGACAAATCACATCAGCCACGGACTGGACACCTGGATCGGAGGCTCTCAGTAGACTTCAACTTTCTGTCTGAGTGGTTCCATCTTATACCTTGACGTGTGTGCGTGCATGTTTTGGGTGTGTGTGTCTTTGTGCAAGTACTATGACTTCACCTCATCTTGGGCAACAAATGTTTTTAAGTGCGAGGCAGTGCCTTGCACGGGTGAGGGATAACATTTCTTATTTGACTAGCCTGTTGCATCTCTTACCAAAAAGGGCTACAAGGTCATGTGGGAGAAACAAGCTCAGTTTTCCCACTCTGCGCCTGATAAAATCTAATTGCAAATACCAAGTTGATACAGTTTTAAGGGTCAGCTTGACACTAAACTAGCCAGGCATATTCACAAGTGTTGCAGAAAGCATAAAAAAATTGATAAAGTTAGTCAGGAAACATTTAATACCAAACACTCATATTTCATCTTGTTATGCTCCTTTCAGCTGATTTCTGCAAGTTTAATCTTCTGCTATTTCAGCTACTATTTAGCCATTCTTATGTTAATTTTAACTTTTCAGCTAATTTCTCATTTGTTGCACTCATTTAAACTTTTTCGAGCTAATTCAGCAAAAATGTGCTCTTTACTTCCTTCTGCTAATATTTTTGCTGCTTTCTGTTTTTACCTACGGTACTTTTCTGCTGTTTTTTTATTTATTGTTGTTGTTGCTAATTTCAGCTTTTCCCAGATAATTTCCACTTTTTTGTGCTAATTTCTGCTTCTTTCTACCTAATTGGACAAACACGTTCTTTCTGCTTTCTTTTTCTAATTTAAGCATGTTCCACCTTTTCAGCTACTTTCAGCATTTTTTAGCAAATTTCAGCTGTTTTCAAATAAATTCAATGTTTTCATGGTAATTTCTGCTAATTGCATCCTAATAAACTTCTTTCTGCTTATTTAAGCTGTTATTCTCCTTTCAGCTTATTTCTGCTAGTTTCAGCTTTTTCTGCCTTTTCAGCTACTATTTACCGTATTTTTCGGAGTATAGGTCGCACCTTTTATCATTTTTTTCATTGCCTGCGACCTATACTCAGGGGCGAACTATGAAAGGCTTTTTATCACTTTTGGCGAAACAAATTTTTAAATCCAGCTCATTTCACAATTACGTTCATTTATTAAGGAAAAGTTCAGCTTTGACACATATTTGCTATAATTTTTATCAAGCAAATAATTGTTTTTAAGTGTTAATCTTCTTAAAAGCCTTGCTGTGTGCTCCTGTGGCAGACATTTGCAGCAGAGCTAAACGTAGGTGCGACCTATACTCCGGTGCGACCTATCATTTATTAAGGAAAAGTTCAGCTTTGACACATATTTGCTATAATTTTTATCAAGCAAATAATTGTTTTTAAGTGTTAATCTTCTTAAAAGCCTTGCTGTGTGCTCCTGTGGCAGACATTTGCAGCAGAGCTAAACGTAGGTGCGACCTATACTCCGGTGCGACCTATCTAGGGATTTTTCCAATCTATTAGTAATAATTGGACAATGCGACCTATACTCCGGTGCGACCTATACTCCGAAAAATATGGTAACTGTTTTGTGCTAAATTTAGCTTTTTCAGCTAATTCCAAAAGTTTTAAGCTCATTTCAGCTCCTTACAACTCCTTGTAGTTTAAGCTTTTTTCTGCATTTTCAGCTTCTTTCTGGATAATTTTTTTTGTTGTTTGTTGCTAATTTCCTAACTTATTGCTGGGTTTCAGATGACGTAGCAGTGACGTCACAGAATGCAGATGCGGGGCAGGAAGTAAACGCAGCCGTTTCCTTCTGTTGCTGATTCAGCATCAACATGCCTAAATTCTGTGCCGTTTACGGTTGTTGCAACCGCTCTAATCGAGAGATAGATAAAAGTTATTTTCGTGTTCCGAAAGTAGTATGCTACAAGGGGATTAATTTAAAAAAACTTACAGAAAAAAGACGACAAACGTGGATTACAACCTACGGCTAAAAACAGGAGGTGCAGAAACTGACGAGAGTCTGCAGCGACCACTTTGTTACAGGTAAGGGTCGTATCGTTTAAATCATATTTTCAGATATTTTATTGGACAGTAACTAGAAAGACAGGTAAGATATGTTATGCCCTAGCTTGTGTAGTGGTTCAACACTTGGTTGTTCCCAGAAAAAATCCGATTAGAATGCTAATGTTGTTAGCGGTTAGCTTAGTGCTAGGAAAGGCATTTACGTGTTTTACTTTAAAGTGGTGTCTTATATTTAGGTTGTCCGAGTGCAGCAGGTGATGTACATTCCCAAGACTGGGCCCCCACTGTTAACCTGGGGTACCAAAGAAGTAACGAGTGGCCACAAACAGAAGCATCCCTCCGGCGCAGGGAAAGAGCTAAGGCCTGGAAGCTTCTCTGCACTGAGGAGGCCAACAGTCTGGAAGATGAGCTCTGTGAAGAAAGCTTACCAGCCCCTGAAAACGAACGATTCAAAGGTAAAATAATAATAAATAAAAATACTATTTATTTATTTATAGAATTTCTGAACGTAATTTTTAATAATTAAATATTTGCAGATGCAGAATGCCAGACGGATCTAAGCATGGTTGACCTCACAAAGCTGGAGGATGCAGTGAAAGGCTACACAACTGAGATCTGCGACCTTAAGGAAAAAGTCTCAGTGACTAAATTTACTCCTGAAACCTTCCAGAACAACGATAAAACAAAGTTTTATACGGGACTGCCCAACTTTTTAGTTTTGATGCAAATTTTTCAGCTCTGTGAACCTTATACATCAGCATGTCATCACTGTCAGCACTCTCCAAATTTGAGCAATTTATTATGATACTTATGCATCTCAGATTACATCTGCAGCTTCAAGACCTTGCCTATAGATTTAATGTGTCAAAAGCCACTGTGTCTCGAATTTGTTTTAGAACGATTCATGTTCTCCATGAAAGATTACAATTCTTAATAGAGTGGCCTGAGCGACAAGTAATTCAATCAACTATATTTATATAAGACAAGAAAGTTAATTCTCAATAGTCCAGGTATCAAATCCGCTCATTCTCAATCAGTTCATCTGGACAGTTTCTAAGAAACTGTCCAGATGAACTGATTGAGAATGAGCGGATATATTTATATAAATATTTTAAGTTTAAATGATTATACATGTATTTATCATTTAAAGTAAATCAAAAGTAAATTAAATCACTAATACTGTTACAGACCATATTTGTACATGTTAATTGTTCATGAAGACAAAAAAAAAATTTACCCAATAAGGTTGAATATTTTTAATTTATTCAATGAACTCCATAACCAATCTTTGTGAATATTGGTCAGTTAAAATGACATGAGTTTTGCTATTGAAATAAAAACATTTTTCTGAAGTAGACTCATTTTGCAACATTTGTGACATATGACATTTGTATGTGCTGTTATTTAACATATTAGAACACCTTTGAAATTCACAAGCTAATCTCATATTGATTTAAATATATCATTTGATTTAACATACTTAACTTTTCAATTAAGATTATTGTAAATAAAAAACAGCTGTCATGACATGTAACAACATCACATGACCCTTCTGCAGAGTGCTTGCTACAGGTGTAGCTGAAACATGTTATGGTAGTGACAAATGTTTTTGGGGAAAAAAAGAGCAACTGTTTAAATTTGTATAAACTTTTCAAACTCCTTTCATCAACTACTCCAAATAACATTCTTGATTCTTAGATTGGTTAGTCACGTGTGGATTTCTGTCCCAGGATTTCAGGTAGGATGCAATGTGTAAAATAGTGCTGAATTTTGGGAACTGCTGTTTCCCACAGCTGGTCATCTGGCAGAATTCTTTCCACATAAATATCATTTTCACTCCATACTACAAAATCACAATATTGTACATCCACAATGTGAATCTGATCCTGGAGCTGATGGTAATAAGGATGGTTCCTATCCAGTTGTACAGAATCTCCAACCTTGACGAGACGACGAGACAAAAACCAGGCTGTCCAGCACACATCCTCAGACCGACTTCATGCTGTTTGCTCTGTGGGCACTGAAGGACAAGACAATGAAACTTAGACATAAAAAATAAATACGGTAGTCTCCAAAACATTTCAATATGATACTTTTTTAAAGATTGTGTTTCACTCATTTCACTATCCAACACCAATGTTAGAAAATGAGACTATATTTATGTCTCTGTCAACCAGGTGTGTTCCACAGGTAAGAATGTATTAATCTGGACTAAGTTTTAAAAGGTGATGGAAAGGTCACACATTTTTTAACTGGAAACAAGGCAACATCCCACAAACTGCAAGACCATCCCCAAAACTACGGCTACATGCTGTGAAATATGCAAACAACAAAGATTTGAGTAAAAAATTATAGTTGTAACATTCATACTGTGAGGTGCGCAAAGTCTGCAGTGCAGTACCCTAATGCATGCTCAATAATCCAGGTAGAAAAATCTAAAAAAGCTAAGTCTGCAGTGCAGTAGTCCAAACCTTTTGAGAAATAAATTTTACCTTGATTTCACACACCCTGGCTCCATGACAGTCACATGAAACGACTCCATCTGGTGAGGCTCCCATGTATGGCCACCTTGAGTTTAACCAGCTAGTATCTGAAGTTACAAAGAAGATACGATCACCTTGATGATACTGTATTATCAAAACAAAAAAAATCATAATATTTTCAGTACATTAACTTACCTTTTTAATGGAGTTACTGTAGATCTCTGACCTACAGTGTAGAAATGCATATGACTCAACGTTAACACATACAACTCCAGCACGAATTTGGCTTTACAGAAGCTAAATATATTATTATTATTATTTTTTTAATATTTTTTGTTTATTGAAATTTTTCACATTTTTTACATAAATGAACATTACACACTGAACATCACTATATACAGAACTTTTGTCTGGGTGTCTTTATTCTAACCAACTTTTGTCTTATCTGGTATACAGTAGCTAGATTATTCTCTATTTGTTGTCACTGTCTCTCGTCTTTAAATATTGTCCATTTCTTCCATTTTTTGTCCATTTGTGTCTGTTGAAGTCTCAGTCGATATGTCAGTTTCTCCATAATGTAGATTTCTTCTATTATGCCAGTCCATTGTTCTTGGCTCGGGGTGTCAGTCTTTCCCCATTTCCTCGTAATAGCTTTCTTACAGGCTATTAACATTATCTTGATCAGATACTTGTCCTTTCCCCTTATATTGGTACCTCGAAAATTGCACAGATATAGTACCCCACTACTCAAGGGAATATCATATCCCAAAATCTTATTTATCGTTTCATGTACATTTTCCCAAAATTGAACAATTTTAGAACAGTTCCAAAATATGTGTGCATGATCGGCATTCAAAGATCCACAATTTCTCCAGCACCCCCGATGGGTGTCACTATATGCATTTTTGACTTTAGGTGTAATGAAAAATCTTATTAGATTTTTCCATGTGAATTCCCTCCATATCCGTGAATTGGTAGATGTCTGATGCATTTTCCACATGTCTAGCCAATCTTCATCTGAAATTATCACATTAAGTTCTGATTCCCATTTCTCTTTAATATACTTAGTTGAATGCTTATTCATCCTCAATTTTTGATATAAAGTAGAGATGATTTTAATTTTTGTTCCACTTAATGAATTTATCACAATTTGCATCAAGCCATTCACTTCAACAGAGGGATCCCATCTGATTTCTGTTCTATAATAATCTCTTAACTGTAGATACCTGTAAAATTCGTGGTTATCTAAATTATACTTCTCCTTCAGTTTTTGAAAACTCTCAAGTTCCCCATCTTTCTGAAGAGTGTACCATCCTGTGACTCCCTTGTTGATCCATTGTTTAAACCCTTTATCGTAAATTGCTGGTTTTGAAATCACTCTCAAGTTCCCCATCTTTCTGAAGAGTGTACCATCCTGTGACTCCCTTGTTGATCCATTGTTTAAACCCTTTATCGTAAATTGCTGGTTTGAAATCGCTATCATACGCTACCCACCTGAGCATCTTCATTTCGTTGTTAATCTTGTATTTTTTCAGTGTTTTGAACCATATATCCAATGTAAAGATTGTAATCGGATCCATATATTTCTTGATTTTCTCATATCTATCTTTGTCCCCGATAACGCTTTGAATTGGATATCCTCCAAATTCCTTCTCTATTTCTTTCCACTTGGCCATATAATCCGGTGTGCACCAGCATATAATATGTCTGAGTTGGG